>PNEQ01090849.1:0-10269 GCA_003012365.1 Medauroidea extradentata
ATAGATATTTCATCATGTTTCGGATGTGCTGGCTGTCACGTCGGCCGCCCTCGAAGGGTTAAGACGCAGTTGGGACAGGTATCTATGACGTAGGTTCGGCGGTTTTCCCACTATGAGCCACCCGGGCTTTGAGTCATCGGCCAGCCCTCAAGGTGTTACGAAACAGCCGCCGACCACTGGCCTCCAGGAACATGGCACGTAACAATATAATATATTGTAACTATTATCCTCAACACGATGATCTCCAAAAGTACTTACTTAACAATGAAAAGCATACTCAGGGTGGCTACAGAGTTCCTGCCAAAAAATTCCCTGACATTTGTATAACTGAAATATTTTACTATAACAAATTCAATTTTTTTTTCTGAAAAATATTTTACCAGAAATCACAACCAAATATAAATTAATTCTGATTTTAATATGCTTTAAAATTAAATCACAACATTACTCACCAAATGATTACATGCGATGACATCAAATAACTCATCACAGGCACAGAATTTGGTGCTGTACTTGTGTTAATAAATACCACTTTCACAAAACATGTCAAATTTTAAAACAAAGTTTACATAGTTGCACCTAATCTAACAAAAAATATAAGCCTAATAAAAACTATTACGTCTGCATACAACCACCACAGCAGTCATTTCATGTACAGCAGATATACATTTAGAAGAAACATTTAAACTCTTTATACGAAGAATCAAGTTTATTTTGAACAATCATTCATAATATCACTTTGAAATTTTTACTTTGTATGTTATTTTCCCAGTGTAGCCAACGTAAAATAGTAATATTTAAATGAAGACAATAAAATGAAAAGGCAGTCAGTAAACTAAGAACTTTATATCAACAGGAATACTATAGTTTTATGTAGATAAATGAATCAAATTACTGCGTAAAAATGACAAACCGACAATTTATGTTTTCAACAAAATTCCCTGCACAATGCCTGAATCCCCTGACATTTCCCTGTTTTCCCTGACACACCAAAGTTCCCTGACATTTCCAGGTTTCCCCTGTTTTCCCTGCCTGTAGCCACCCTGATACTATAACTAGAGATGATGGTTTATCGCGGGAAAAGTTGACTGTTTGATGGATTTCAATACACGTCCAGCTTACCAGAAGATTACTGGCTTTAGCTTGTACGTGGAGCTGTTGCCCTATTAGACTGAGCCAATAAGAATCCCGATATTGTAATATTTTATGCCTGTATTGGTCTGCAGACAGCTACGTTGTGTCAGTGTTTTCAAGGCTATCTTGGCACAAAACATTTTCGCGATATACCATCATCTCTAACTATAACACTAAGCCCTATAGAGCGACCAAGGCACAAAATGTTCGGAGAAAATTTTCGGAGGTTCGTGGTCATAACTATAAAAAAATTATTACGGTTCATATTTCGTCTAATTTTTGGTCTACAGTTCGATTTTAAGTTGTTACATAAATAAAGGTTTGTAAAAATTTTTCTAACATTAAAATGAAACAATATAGGCCTACAATGTAGGCTATCGTAAACTGCAGTAACCTTAACTCTCACGGGGTAACTCCTTAGCACTCCAAATAGTTTTCTTTGTAGTTTAATGGGCAAACAAAACCCTTTAATTGGATGGGTTAATGTAAGAATACGTTGCTCTAGCTGTCTATTTCTTCGCTAAATGACCCCAAAACTAAATTATATTAAGTGGGACAGATTAACCCCCCCCCACCCCAACACAAGATAAAGTAATCATAGTTTACAGTACCACACTGTTCTTCGTACAACTATACTTTGAGCTAATAAGGGCGTTTAGAGGGGGGAAAAATCATAATTTTATGTTTGTATGAAATTGTGTAAGTTTTGTAGACGTTATTTAGAAATACATTTTCATCTTACAAAAAAAAATTAGCTCAGCCAGTGTTCCCAAAATGACATTTCAAAGTCAACATTTGAACGTTTTTACTTCAAACACCCTCCGAAAACCAATTACAATAATGAAACGAAATAATTCACAGTGAAACTACATGTCATGGGAGCTTGATGTATATAAACCCGATTCGAAAATGGGTACGTATTTTTAAATTATTTATAAAATTTGGAGTTATTTTGTTATTTTTAGAAATTTTAAAATACAAAAATATTTTGTATTGGGTTTTTATATAGGCCCTACTTAAAGCCCTAGCCTGTGTCATGTACTGTACTTTCAATGTGAATTATTTCGTTTCAATACATTGATTGGTTTTCGGGTGGTGTAGGCCTATGAAGTAAAAACATGCTAGCAAATTTTGGCTTTGAAATGTCATAATGTAAAAAATGGCTGAGCTAACTTTTTTCGTAAGAGGAAAATGTACTTCCAAGCAACGTCTACAAAACTAACACTATTTCATAAAATATATATAACTGCGATTTTTCCCCTCTTTAACGCCCTTAAGAATGTGTGGTAGATAAGTAAACGCCGGTTGAAACCTTCACGTTTTTTTTTGCAAATCAATATGGAAATCCTACATAACAACCGTAGATAATGATATCTGCCACCTTTATGAGCATACATTTATCAAAAACTATGCATTTGTTAAGCGTGGTCTCTTGCACCGCAATTTAATGTACGAGATTTCGACGTCAGCTCGTATGTTATTTTCAGAAATTAGACTCGAGAAAAATTTTTGTTCACAAAGATGCAGAAAATTATTGTCTAGGACTATTATTTTTTTTTTTTTGCAAACTGGCTTCGAGAAACCGTAATTATAAACTTATGCATTTAACGCTGTATTATACACCATGCTCTTTTAAAACGGATAATTCGTCTCCAAACACATATCAACAGCTAATCGTCGTGACGATTGTAACAGCGAGTGTATCGTAGTTGTTATGGGCTGTCAGCGTATAGGTCGTTCTGGACAAAGTCAGCACTAAAAATTTAACCTTTGATAAATATCACTAGCCATTACTGCATACAGTAGTTGCTTTACTAACTGTATGGTTGGCAACGAATTAAAGAAATGTAGTTCCATGCATTTTCCTATTTAAATGCAACTTTACTGAAATAAAATCAATTTAAATAGACAAATTTGAATTATACATAACTAATAAATATTTTTATCGTACAATTAAGATTCCTACCGACTGCACAATTAATCTCACATGCGCAAACATCAAGTGACGTGTCTAGAGAGATGAGACATTTCTCATCGTTTGCCGATACGTGCGGAAAGATATGAATTGGCTGAAAATAGAAATTTAGCAGGGCTTTCATATGTGCTCATTTTATCCTGAACCGCCTATAGACGTACAGTAGTAGGATTGCGCCAACAACTCTTCCTATCTCTATCTCTCATCTCTCTCTCTCTCTCTCTCCCCACGTGTCACAAGCCGCTCTAGCATGCACTAAACGGATTACATGCTGGTAAGAGACACATTTGAGTGGCTTCACACAGGCAACTCTGCGACACATCCGCCGTGCCGTGACGTTATAGGACTCGCACTTAAATTGTCAAAGTGCATGCAACAGCACCAGTACCTACACACGGCGTGGCCAGATTCATAAGTGTCAGTCTGCCTAACTGGTTCCCTTCGTGCCATAATCGATGCCCATCAACCGACAAATCAACGCAACTCACCCGTAATTGCACTGCGATTTACGTTTATGTTGTGTGAGTTTTATTCAGCGGTATTTTATGAGGGAATTGAAAATACTGTATTGGAGCCTGCAACTTAAAAAACAAATGAAAGTTACATATTAATAAAACTGCCATAGCCTACAAGTGATCAGTTGAAAAACAGTAGTTATGAAACTTGGAAGCAATAATTCGTCTCAGAAGACCGTAGTAATTGATCCTTTCTTTAAAATTCTGATTACCTATCTAGGCATCGTTGTTTGGAACACTGGAAGGAGGCTTTGAGTTTGAATCCCGCGTAAGACAAGACAACAGATAAATTCTGTGACATTATAAACGCACATATTAGTGACAACTGACAGAAGAGTTAACTTTCTATTTCAGGTATGAAAATTAGAGATGGTAGATCGAGTCTAAAATCTGGTATTCCAAAAATGCAATCACTCGCTGTTCCCATTGTATTTGAAAACTACAGAAAACGCGAAATAAAAAATATCGCATAGCGTTAGCATAACCACCTCGTCTAGTGATCATAACAGCCGACTGAGCCAGACATACAGAAACATTACCTTCCCGGCAGAATTACCCAGCCTAGCCAATAAAATATCACTAAATTATTGGTGCGGCGAAAAATTATGCACCTACGCTGCGTTTTGTTGCACCGTAGTGGAACTAAACGTGCACATACGGAATTGCAAAAGATAATTTGATGAGTACAAAATGGTTGTAGGCTAAATATGCGCACATACAGTAGAACACTGTTAAAACATACTCTCTTATAATATTGTTCTGGTTACAAAGCTGCCTTCATTCGGTCCCCAATACTATTTCACAGTAGAAAATTACCATTATAGGTCATTCGGGATAAAGTGAACACTAAAAATTTAACCTTGAAGAAATATCAATAGCCGTTACTGCATATAGTTCAACATTTACTAAAGTTGCCTTATTGCTTGTATGGTTGACAGCAAAAATACGCAATATAGTTTCGTGTGTTTTCTTATTTAAATACAACAATACAGGAATAAAATCAAACCAAAATCTACATAATTGTATTTTATATAATTAATCACATTTATTTCATTAAACTGTATCAATGCATACTGACTGCACAATTTATCTTACACGCGCAAACATTAAGTGACGTGTCCAGACAGGTTAGATATTTCCCATCGTTAGCCGTTACACGCGCGGAAAGATACGAATTGGCTGAAAATAAAACTTTAGCAGGGCTTTTCTGAGCGCTCACTTTATCCCAAACAACGTATATAAGGATTTTCCTTACATAAAATAGCAATTGTTATGGTTCTTTAAGAAGTGTTATACCTGGGTTCGTTTGTATAAAACTCTTCGGTGTAAGCCCATTTGCTGTGTACGCGCATGCGCAGTAATAATAACGCGTGGGTGTAGTAAAATCCAACTGTGACTACAAGTGCAAGTGAAGACCCTGATTTACTATCTCTACGCCTGCACTGCGCTGGTGCTTATTTCGTGTAGTAACATAACTGGGACTCAGTAGTCTTCAAGCTGACCATCAGTATCAGTACTGACCTCTCAAGCGGCAACGCACGAGGTTTTCCTCCTAGAGAAATCAGCTCAGCAGCAATTCTCCTTTCCTCGTCTGCGCCTTCATTTATTTTTCGTCGTTCCTAAAGCAAAAGCCTTCATGTTGAGGAATTTCCCTGCAGTGAATGTATGACCGCAGATAATTACCCCGAGAACCCACAAAGTTTTGTGTTATCTCCCCGGGAAGACGGCACAGACGATTAATCTTATTTACGGCAAACTTTTCACATTCCCCCTCTACCCGTTTTACACCGAACCATCAAAGAAGGGGCAGGCGCCGCTGGACTGCAGCGAATGAGCGATGAATGGGGCGCTGACACTCGCTGCCGGAAAGGAAGACGGGGGCGGGGGAGCCACGCTGGCCAATCCCAGCCCCGCACAGACGCAGAGCCAAAAACTAGCAGCAGCGCCGGGTAATGAAGAGAGATGTGTGACCGCGTGCGGTCGCCGCAACATTCGTTATCGAATTAAGGTCCCTCATTCCCCCACCCCCGCCAACAACACCTCTACCAGGAATGTATGCCTCTCCGCGCAGCCACCGGGCGAGGCGCGAGGGGAAAAAAAAAAAAACAGGTAACAAAAATCCAAATTAGGAGGGCTATAAATTAAAATACCGCGGAAATATATCTATCAGCTCCCCCCGGACCACTGATGGAAATTATAACTCACCGTTTAATTCGCGGCGCCAACGCATCGCAAATTTCTGTAGCATAATTTTAAATGTTAATTTATGCCTATTAACGCACCCATCCTCCCTTGCCAACCTCCTCCAAAACGCATGCCTTTCGGCCTGACTTACCTAAATGTAACTTGCAGATAAACAATTGTAAACTGCAAACACAAATATCTACAGAAGATTCCAATTAAATTGGCCGAAAGAAACTATCCGTGACACAGACAAGCACATGATATGCTTATTTGTATCTGTACATTAGTAAATGACAAATAAATAAACTTACTGATAATGCCAAATTTTCCGATATTTATACAGTCAAAACAAATTTGTCAAATCTTAAGGTAATATATTGTTAGCATTTTAGACATTTTCATATTATAATAATACAAAAAATTAAAACAAACGTTTCCTTATCAAATTAAATTCCACCGCCCTTTTTTATCGGCGTCAAGTATATGCAGCTTATCGCCTTTTATTCTGCACAACCATATGTTGGACAAATAAAGCAGAGTAAAGAAGAATTTTCCATTTCACAAAGCTGCTGTTGTAACTAACAAAATCGTTATCATCACTGAATAATTAGGAGTTATTAATTTATACAAATGTATGATTTGCCAAGAAAAATATAAATCCAGGTAATTAATTAAGCAATTCATGTTACGCTGTCAAAACCCAAGAATTACACTAAGTTACAGTTGAAAAGGTATGTGAGTACAGTTTGTATTAACTCACTTTATTTGTTTCTTAATAATTAGCCACAGTTTTAATTTTTATATTTTCCATCAATTTCTGCCACTGCGGAACTCGCGGGTTCGCTGACCTATAGGCAAGCACCCACAAAAAGTGAACTAAATTTACATTTTTAAAAGATCTGCTGGATTTGCAACTAATTTGCGTGTACTTTTGCAATTTTTTTTAAGATTTAAAACATTGCGTTGTGGGTTTACACATGCAAAATTACGTATTCCATAGCATGTTATTTCCCTTTGTGAATTATTTCAACAGAGAAAGTTAATCGGTTTTAACTATTTGCATGGCAGCGTAACCTGCAAATTATAACTTTCGTCGCACCATTAAGAGAAAACTATGCGAGCTAAAATTATATCGTAACAGGAAACTGTTCTCACAAGTGCCGTCTACAAAACTAACACTATTTCATGAAAATATATAATTATGATTATGTACCACTTTTAACACTTTTAAGCCTCATTCGCACGTCTACAGTTCACGCAGATCTGGACCATCCCGAAACCGAATAGTCAATCAGAAGGCTTGATTTTCTTCCGAACGAGTCTTACGGATGAGCTCATCCCGACTTTTCTGCATCGCCATATACGCACAAACAAATAGGCGCTATGATTAAAGGATATGCTGAAAAAAGTGGAGACTGTTCTATATGATATGTGGGCGTGTGAGACAAACTTTACACTGATTGGCAGTAGGCGTTTCCACCATGTTTCTAACGAGCGAAGCTATTTTACTGGCGTGTGAGACCGAGTTCGCAATCCTACCGGCTGTCTTACTTCTGTATTCTTGGATATTATGTGGTTGCGTCCTCCAAGAGGTGTCAAACATAGCAAGAGCCAATAGCTTGCACCCAAATAAAACGCCAACTTTTCGGGTCTGTACTTATGGGAATGATACCCGAAGGCAGGTATCACACCCCTGACTTGGCAAACTTCTGAACTGGCCACCCGTAGGCGTTTAGCAAGTCCCAGAGAGATGACATGATACGAGACTCTAATAGAGAATTGACGGAAAGCGAAGGGATACGGAAATACCTCGACATAACTCGACAACCAACGCCAACGTCTGCCACATTTCTCACATGCGAAGAACATGGGGACCGACCCCGCCGGAAATCGCACGCGAATCTCCACCGCGGGAGGCGAGTGGTCAGACCACTACACCTCCGCGACCCTGTACACTTATAAAGATATTATACAAGCAGCAAGCCACGCCTCTTGCTGCTTGAAATACCGACACTGGCGAAGAGCTCGTTAATGCGTTCGTGCATGAACTAATGGCTGCAAAGTGTAAACAGTTTAGCCAACTAAACTACCCGGACCCGTACATCCACAAGATGGATGAGGGAGCGAAAAAATTAGCCGGCCACTCTGGGGAAAAAATGGCTACAGCAGTTCATTCGTGTAGTTAGCTCGCCCACCAACCTAAACAACTTCTAAAAGTAATGAAGTTCGCCTCCTTCCTGACGCATAAATATTCATTCAGTTAGAAGGTAGGAACCCCCGCCATCCCCTATTTTCCCATCACATTAAGAAAACAGACTGTTCTGAAATGGAATTCGGCCCAAGCCCGCGGGAAGGGAATGGGGAATACTGTGATCTGTCGTTTATCATCGAGCAAGAAAACAAAATAAAACTAATTCCTTGCTGCCAGTTCATAAAGGCAATGAGGCGTAATTGAGGGCGCGCTTCCACCCTATTCAAAACACAGCTTTGTTCGCCAGTAATAAGGGACACTATTTGAACGTAATCCTGAAGTTGATTGTAATATTAATGTGCATTTGTGAAAAAAAAAAGAAAAAAAATTATACTGTAAATACGACGGTGGTCCAAAAACAAACTCGAACTACCGTAAAAGTGGGGCTACATTGCCCAATTTCGAGGCTACTTTGCGCCACATATTTTGATTTTATTGTAAATTACCACTCACAGATTTATTAATAAACAATACTTTAGAGTGAAGGGCAGCTTGGAATCTTCATAAGGAAAAAAAACAACCTTACCTAGTGCAATTTTGTAAGAACACTGATTTTCCACCTCAAGCCAACAACACTACGTTTTATTAACTTCATATTTTTATTTGTTTGTTTATTTGGCAGAATGCTCCCGAGAGCTCTAGGTCACAGAATAAAAAAAAAGTAGTACAGTATTTATTCTATGTCTAGGTTCTATTTCGCGAACTGTATAACAAATATAATTTGGCAGTCGGGTGGATATAATTTCATAATATTGTTACACTATTTTTGGAATCCAACAATACAATTGTATTATAATCTACATTAGCTACATAATATTATATTTTAACATAATTAAGTGGCAACACAATACAAAAGGTACAGAAATGGCACAGAGAAAATCTTTGTCTGAATTAACAGTTTACATTGCTGGATTTAGATTCTTGGATATACTCCACTATACTATATCGCAATGGAGTTATGTCTAAGAAACTAAATCCAGTCATGCACTCCCATTGCACAGTTCCTTCAAAGATCACAGTTTTCATTGCCAAAACCGGAAATAGATTTAAAAAAAACTGCAGTACGCCAAACAAAAAAACCGAAAGGAAATCTATGTTGACATAAAAATAATAACAATTTACATAAAGAGTTCCACCTCAAGCCGCTACGTTATTAGCCGCTCTCTTGTCTTAGTTATTAGCATCTGTCTGCATTAGTCATTGTAGTATTTGACTAAGTATCGCAGAACAATAGGCTATGGTAAACTACAGCCTTTTACCTTTGTTGAAGCGCGAGACATGTTACAAACGGGGTGAGCTGGAAACACTAGCAAAATTTCAAATTGTGATAGTGGTAATGAACAATTTATAAACGTAGAGATTGATTTAATCTTAGACTAATATTAAACGTCGGACAACGATGTTCTTGTTCTATGATATTGACTAATATTACAAGACGGTGTTGCTACACATTACATAAAGTAAAAATTAATAATTAAATTATTTTAATTATTGTACTTCAATAAATAAATGCGACTCGAAAATAAAAGTTAATAAATTAAATAACCAAATTTTTCAACTAAGAACTTGAAATAATTTCCATAAGAAAGAAAATACACAATCCATCAATATTTTTAAATGAACATATTAAATAATTCACAAAAAGAGCATACCTGTATTCTAACTCAAGTAAAGACAGGGGACAATTTCTCCCGCTAGTTATGTTGGTGTCTGTGACGGGGCAAAATCAGGTGTTATCGTTTCCTGTTTAGAGAGATTGGGTGACCATGAAAGTGAGTTAATTTTTGTCAACAAAATTAGAAACTTGAAATTACCTTCTTTTTTTATCAGAAAAAAATTAACATATCACGTGATTTTTCTGTTCGCCTAGCCTAGCTAACATTAATTTTTTCATCTCTCATTTCATTAGCTGCGAACCTTGCCAAATTCTTACATATGTAGACTATTCTTACCTAATCAGAATAAGGTAACTCGACAACACACGTATGTGATTTGCGGATAGAAACCTGGCACATTGAGAGTTCAAATACATCCAATCAGTAACCATGAAGCAGAGCTGCAGATGTGCAAATAAGGCATTGAAATAACTTGGCGCAAAATTATTTTCGCAAAACATTAGTGGGTCTATCCATAAGAAATCCCATTACCTTCCTGGCCTGTAGTAGTATGTATTATCTTTACCTATGTCTGTTACATCTTGGCAAAATAAT
>PNEQ01090849.1:10369-22109 GCA_003012365.1 Medauroidea extradentata
CCCCCCCCCTGTATTTGGAATTTTTGTGTATAAATATATTTTTTGTATTTTTAAATGTAAATAATGCTAACTTAAGGACATAAAACTGAAGTTTTATTATTAACGTATCTAATTTATACATGCTTAATTAATAAAAAAGATGCAACAAGGTCACCGTCGTCAGAAAACTAAATCTTGCCCCCCCCCCTGGAAAAACCTGAAATGACGCCCCTGTCGTAAGACCGCAAGACTTAGTTCAATTTTAATACAGTTTTTTTTTTAATACTTCCTCTTTTTGTTGTAAATTAGTTTATCCGTTTCGTTCCAAAACTATAAATACGGTCTAAATTATTGCCGACATTTTACTCCAACAAAAACAACTTTGCACATCTAGGTTATATAAGTTGTGAATACAATCCCAAAAACTTCACGTACGTGTGGTTGTGGCTGCGCCTTTATCATGAACCGCTTATACGAAAGGTAGAAGAGACAAACAGGAGGCATAAACTTTCGAGAGTCTACAAACTTGGTACTGATATAGTTATTCAGAACTGCCGTCTTCTTTTCCCACGCGGGACCTGTTGGTGGGAAACAAAGCGCGACGCGTATGTGGCGGGCAAAGCCTTGACCTCCCCGGAACAATAGCGAGAGCGGTGCCAGGCCAGCCTCAGCATACAGGCGCCGGAGGAGGGGGAAGGGCGACGATCAAGAGTGCAGGGCGAGGTGACCTTGCCTAGCTAGAGGTATCGCCCCTCTACGCTACAGGCTATCACTTCCGGTGTGGGGCGTGGCGTCGAACAGCAGCGCACGACTCGTGTGCCTACACGTCACCTCCTGTCATCATGGAACGAAAGAAAGAGAGGCCATTAACGCATGGAAACCAGAACAAACTGTTAAACTGCACACTGTATCTGTCATGAATACTAAAATATATTATAGTCACGCATATTCAAGACAAAAGTTTATATCACTAGTCTGGCTGGTTAGCAACTTATGCAACACAAATCTAATCCTCTGCATATGATTAGCAACCATATAGGCCAGCTACAGGTATCTAGAACCCAAGACCAGGACTTGTTGCAGTTTGAGCTGAGAACACAATCAAATTCAATGCAGAGTTAAATTTATAAAACTCTGGCTGCACTGTCTAAAACAACACTAATTCTGAACCACAACCTTTCAAGAAATGTAACAGTTTGCCAACTAACAGTAGTCAGTAGGACACAGAACCACCCCAATGTCCTAGTAAATGCACTCACTCTTAAAATCTGTAACTTGCTTCTCTCTCCCCTTTCTCTCTCTCTCTCTCTCTCTCTCTCTCTCTCTATATATATATATATATATATATATATATATATATATATATATATATATATATATATATATGTGTGTGTGTGTGTGTGTGTGTAACTTTTACATTATAAATATGTCCTTATGAAAAAATAAGACAAATTTAGGATCATCAGTTGCACTTTAGAAGACGTGATCAGCAGGGCACTCAGGAAATATTCAAAGATATGCTTATATGTGAGAAAATTTGACACCAAATTATTCAGTCATCAGCCCTTTCTAGTTTAAGTAGTACATATTAGCAAATGTTTCAACTGACATTTATGTTCACATATAAAAGTGAAAATTATTATTCCAATAAGCAACTTGGTGCTGAACTTGTATGTATTAAAACGGATTTAAATAATTTTTTATTTTACTGAAGAAGCCCCTACATTCCACTATGCCTAGTGAAGCAAGCGATACATTTATCTGTTCAATGATAAAATGAGGATTCTTTGAAAGCATTGCTTAATTTATATTTTCAGCCAATTTATATATTTTCACTGTACATAAATAAGTACTCTTAAGTCATCACAGTATCTTAAACTGATTTAATCACACAGTGTTTGCTAACAGTAAAAATTTAAAAACTCTGTAGAAAACATTAACCTACGTGGACAGTAAAACATCTTTGTACCTGCAGAGAGAAATAAATAATAAATATTAACTGTGCAGAACCAATGTACCTTTATTTGCCTTCATACTGCAATCCCTGTGCTTTTACTAGACAATAAGGCTATGCTTTTACAGAACAATGTAGTCCTACTCAATGTGATCTTTCGAAGTAATTAAGAACTGTAGCACAAAGCAAAATGCACAAAATCAAAAATATAAAAAATACAGCTGTATCAATTTCTGTTGGTGTGCAGTAAATGTAACTGTGCAATCCGTAGAAAATTAAATTAGTGGTTCCAAAATATACATAATACAAAAAAATTGATTTCATTTGTCTGTGACTTAAGACAGTTATATTCAAATTAGAAAATGTATGGAATTATATTTTAGTAATTTGCTGCCAACCATACTAGGAATGGTTTACGTTGAATTATATGCAGAGACAGGTAGTGATATTATTTTTAAGGTTGATTTTAAAAATGTTACATTTATCTCAAACAACCTGCTACAGTTTCTGTTTGTTAAACTGTACGGGAGACCCCAGGAAGACACATGCACGTAAAAGATGGCGCATGCACAATGTGAAGGAGGGTGCACTTCAAAGGCTGATACTAACAGGATTACAAGGGAAGCTCAAACTGTGCCACGCAGAAAGAACGACATTCAGTAGAAGACGACGGAGGGATCTGACCACAAAGGATTGTTTCAACTGAAGTTACCTGTTGTCCTCAGTATCAAAACAATTCAGGTAGGTTATTGTCTGCTACATTCATCTACAATTTACACTTTATTATGAGGAAAATTAGCAAGTAACGTCCGGTTAACAGCGAGGTCATTAGACATTAAACTAGTAGCCCTAATAACCGTGCATAGGGATTCAAGCGGCCAAAGCCTGCAGTAAAAAATTATCTCAAAATTTGCCTGGAGTATCTTAGAAAACCACAGAAAACTGGAATCCTACCCTATATAGTCTTCACTTTTCTTAACAGGAAAAACATCTGAATGTAAGTTTTTTTAATCCTCCCTCCCCCCAAACTTTTTGTGGTGTAGTTATGTAGGGTTAGTCTACAAAAACCAAATTTTAAAATTAATAATTGAAAATTTAAAATATAGTGATAAAACACTTCAGTTCATCAAAATACTTGAAATATTACTTTTATACAATATTACATAAATACTCATTAAGCTTAGTTATCAGGCATTCTGAAATCTTGTAAGATTTTTTTCGGTAAATTGATGTAAAACAGATGCAATAATTCCACTACAGTTTAACATTCATCAGCGAGAGATTTCATCCAAAAATATTATAATCTGATTAGCAGGACACTACCGAACTAAAATTTTAGGTTTCCAAGTTGTGCAGTGATGATATTAAGAGATTCATGAAGTGCTGTTGATGGGACCATGCATAAGGGCCCAAAATTACTGTACTGCAGGCAGCCCTTATACTGTGCCACAATCTATCAGACATGTTGCATCACTTTTACTTGAGACTTAATAACAAAAAGTTGCTATAAAAACAGAGTAATTAAATAGAATTAAGTCTGTAAGTGGAATTAAGCCTAGAAAACATTCTATGTAAAATAATAAAACTGTAGGATATGTGGCACGAAACATTGTCCCCAATATACAAAACATGACTGAATAAAAAAAAAACATTTGATCTGAAGTCTCACGATGGATGACACTGATATTATTGCATATTTTCATGATGACAATTGTTATTGAAACAAGTCACAAGAAATAAAATACAGCTTACGGATATCAAAATGATATTTACAATACCATATGGTTTTACAAATGGATTTAATTAAAGTTGTCTCTTATAAAAGTGAGTTTATTAATTATTGGTAGAAAAAAATTAAGAATGTCTGTATTGCATTTGTGCTAGGTTTCCAGTACACGTCCTTTTCAAATCAAAAGTTTATGAAATTCAGAAAAACATTGAAAGTAACGGCTAAAGCAGTGTGTTGCTTGTTTACCAAATGCTCATGTCATGAGCTGCTGAAAGCAGAAAACAAAAAGTTTTTGATAAACACTTTTTTATCCACTGGAGGCAATACTTAAATGTAAGCTATAAGCTATATGAAGGGATGTTGGTGTGCCCATCAGGAATAATATTGTACTACCTTTATGCACAACATTGGTGCAAAGTATTTTCATAGTACTAGGCCTAGTTTATTCTATGGTACTTAAAGCTATGGCACTGTCATTTTATGTCTGAAAAGTGTGGCATAAGGTCAAACGAATGCTTATCTGTTTCCGCTTTTAGAATAAGATTGGTATTTTTAGAGCAGTCTTTGAAAAGCAGTTTCTTTAGCTTCGAGGGGACCTAAACGGATGTTTCTGATAAGCAACCTGTAGTTTTAAAAACATATAAGTATAATTTGGGGTGTGGTTTCTTACAATTGGTAAAGCTACTGGATATAATCTTAGCAGTTTTGTGTAAAACAGAACACGCATGACACGCTACTACATCACCATTCATACACTAGATAAGAACTTCTCTTAAATACACCGGGAGTCACATAGCATGAGTTCAATTAGCATGAATTCACATAGCATGGGCAAAAGTATTATGTATAAGACTCAAAAAGAACAACATGAAACTTGCAAAACACAAGCAGGCCCTTCACAATTACATTGTTCTAATAGTAATTTCGGACTTACTTAATATGGATTCATATTGCAAGAATGTTTTGAGGAAAGCATTATAAGCTGTGGGTCCTAGGTGTTCTTCAAAATTTAAGGTTCAAATAAGTCTTTAACTTCAGTATATACAAAAATTCATAATTACATCCGCCAGTGGATAAAACACAGGTGTACATTGACTGAGGTAACTGTCGACCCTCAGTGATTTTTTTAAAATTTTTTGGTACAAATGAAATACACGTGCGTTGAATCTGATCATGTAACGCTATAGCTACCATGGTAGAAATTTAGAATAATTACTGTGGTAACATAATTCATAATAAATATACTTTACAATTCAAATAAACAAAGCAAATTAAAATTTCTTTTTGCAGTAAAGTGCACATTTTAAAACAAAACAAGTTTTCCATGCAACTAAATATATAGCCAATTAACTTACTTTGAAATCACCTTTCACAATTGCTCAAGTTATTTCACAGGTCTTTTGCAAGATTACGTACAAAAATCTTCAGATTAATGTTCCAGCACACATCCACTAGATCCACTGAAATTTCACACTAGTTGAAACCTTAGAGTCGTTAATTCAACTGAACTCTACTGAAACTGTAATTCATGAACATCCAGTGTACTGCGATGGCTGCATATGTGAATTTACAAATATGTGGCTCAGCGCTACCAAGGGTGCGACTCTCCAATGATAAAGCTGACTTTGGCAATGGTATATAATTCAGAACTAAAAGCATCAGTTCAGAATTGCAGGTTTCTCGAAGCCAATTTGCAAAAATAAAAAACAGTGATCCTAGACAATAGTTTCACCAACTTTCTCCATTAACATGTATCTGAAGAACAATCTCTGATGCCGAAACCTTGTACATTTTAAGGTTTCCTCAAAAGATGGCAAATATAATTATCAAGGATTGTTGATTTGTAGTTTTTCTATAGGTATTGACTTTCAAAAAGTGTAGATCTCAATTGAAGAACTCAGCACTTATATATCTACTATGCCTTCTTAAGCAACTTCGATATTCCCAGACTTCAGAAAAGCAGGTATTCTACATCATGCCTACTGTTTCCCGGTCCTACCAACTGGGCTAGGTGAGTCACGCCTACTGTTGAATGCTGGGGTATCTAGTCACACTCCTACATTGCCATATTTATTGTCACTGATTTACTGAAGACTGTACAAACTGTTGACTATATTATATGTGTTCATCTTGTCATCAAATGAAATATATACTTTTTATTCTACTTTCCAACTATGAGCTGCCACAGACCTGTAGTATTATTTAATATTAATTGAGCAGTCAATTTCCTAAAAACACTTTGTCCTAGCAACCCTGTGCTGTGGACACTAAATTTGGCATGAATGCCTTTGAAACAGGTGCTCTTTTGCAGATGCAGTTTACAACTGCTTTGGGTCTTTTTGACTGCATATAACTATGTTAGACACACAGTGGATGTTGAGGCCAATCCGGTGATACCCTGAACCAATTTTTTTTGGACAAGTTTCCCTTTGACAACAAGCTGCTGAAATATTTGGAATACATTTAAAGTTAGTACATATTAGGTGCAGTACTTGTGTTTCACAAAAACACTTCATTACAGCAGTGTTAACTCAACAAACATGACAACACAACACATTCATGTCCTGACACTTCATTAAAAATTAAAGTACTAACATTTTAAGGAAATTATTATCTTAATAGGTCAATAGCATGAATTCACCAAATTTCTTGAATAAACTTTGCTTGGAAAATGTGGGTTCTGTTTCTTCAAATATGTGTTAAAAATGTCAATTGGACACTGAATTTAGAAATTTCGGACAATGTTGTTTTTAATAAGTTTAATGGATGTTGATTCGTTTGCAAAACTATCTGAAGAAATATTAACTGTCACTTTATTACAAAAACATCTATCAAGTAACAAACTACATGTAAAACTTCCCATTTACAACATGAATATAGAGTATGTTAATAACAAAATGAATGTTACTGCTTAGTTATTACATTACTATTTTACTTATTGTGTAGCTCCTGAATTATATGTGCAACATAACTAATTAAGAAAGAGCTTATGAAATCAAGATACTCAAAAAGTGATGTAAACATAAAATGACATATTTTATTTCAAAGAAAACAAATGTACTTACTCTTAAATTGTGAGAAGCAACACATTTATGAAAGCCATGGAAAAGACGGAACTTCAAGTAGGTTGAAATTGGTCAGGCAAAGTAGGGGAATTACTACTTGAAATCCTAGAAAAATCATAGAAATTCCCCAGTGACAGTAATCTGAGAGGAAAATTTCATGCACCAGCCCAACATCACACAGACTCAGGGGTGTCATTTCAGGTTTTTCTTGGGGAAGGAGGGGGCAAGATTTTTTTTCGGCGACAGTGACCTTGTTTCATCTTTTTTATTAATTAAGCATGCATAAATTAAAAACATTAATAATAAAGTTTCAGTTTTATGTGCTTAAGTTAGCATTATTTAAATAACAAAATACAAAAAATATATTTTACACAATTAAAATTCTAAATCCAGAGAGGAGGGGGGCATTTGGCTCCCACCCTCAATTATGCCCCTGCACAGAATGTGGAAACATTTTCTTCATATGGTGGTTTTAGTGCGTAGTGACATATATGTACTATGAAATAGTGAATAGAAATTTTTCAAGTAATTCTAGTTTCAAAATAGGTATCAAGACTGTAATCATGTAACAGTCTGCAGAACGTGTGTTAAGAACATAAAAAGGCACAAACTTATTTGTGTGAATTTATATGCACGTTAATTGTTTGTTTCTGCATAACTTATTCAAAATTAAGGAATTCAATAAACATCATTCTATTTTGCATTCTCACAGAGTTTTTAATTGATAGTTATTTTGCCATCAGCAACATTTAAAAAGTTAATAAAAACTTAAGTAAGAGAAGAGAGAACTAAGCCAACTTTGGGGAAGATGGAGGATAGATTTTTCCCCTTCAGAAAATTAAAAAATATGGAAACTATAAAGAATCATCAGAGAAACTTGAAATTATGAAAAGTAGGAGAAAATTTTATTACAGATTTATATGGACATCCCTAAACAATGCAGTACTGTCCATGATTTACACAAGCTCTTCACTAAACGCAATAAAAATACAATGGTATTAGAATATTACATTTCCTAACATTCAACAATAAGCATGACCCATCTAGCAAAGTTGGCACAGCCGCAAGGATACGACACAGCAGTAGGCATCATGTTGCCTACACACATTTTTGCGGTCTGAGAATATAAATATTTCTTGAAGGCAGAGAGTCATTACATTTGATCATGCTTAATCAAGTTAGGTTGATTTACAGGTGTGAGAACCAACATATTACTTATGCCTGCAGCCTATTAACATAGCACATTTCAGAACAGCATTCTAGGCTCAAGTGGGAATGTTGACTTATTAAAATTAATGAAAGTGTTGAATTACTTAGTCTAGTTAATCTGCAACATTTATCAAAATTACTGATGTACAACATATAACATTTATTTTCCTTCGGTACACAGCTCTATCATCAATATTATACTAAATGTTTACAAAACATAATATTTATACATTACATAATTGGATAATTAATGCCTGCTTTTATAACAAATAGCTCTTTTACATTATGTTAGACACATCAACATTTCAAATGTCTCATCTTGAATTTACATATTTAAAAGAATAATAACTTTTTCTTTATTTTAACCTACTAATCAGACCCACAGGCAAATGCCATAAAATTAACTCCAAAGTAAAAGTAATTCAGAGAAACCGATAACAACAGCGAATGCTTATTTTATAGCTTCACATAGTATTAGTGTGCACACATAAGTATTCCATTTTTTTATTTGAGAAATACTTTTCCTACACTTTCTCACTATGGGTACCCTTTAAATTGGCAGCACTGATTGTATGTGACGTAAAGTGCTCATCTAAGATGTCTGGAAATTATGTGCCTACAACTGCAATAATTAAGTTCTATAGTTTTACAAGAAATTTTCTTCCTAATATATTAAAATAACTCAGAAAGCAGAAATTGGTAAATATTTAAACTTGGAGAATAACTGGAGGAGTCTGCAATCTCTTTCTCCCTCTATCCCTTTCCATCAACCTCCTTTAATTAAAGAATTAGTAGTCATAACTTATACAATTACATACATATCTAATTAAAGAAAAATCATGATAGCCTTGTGTACCAAAAATTAATAAAAAACACATTTTGCCCCTTTTACTATTTGGGAGTTGAATTTTGAAAAATGCTAAAACTACTTTTTGAGTATTTACATAAGCATAACTTTGAAGCAAAAAGCAACTCTGCATCGTGAAGGGTTTAATAGATATTGACAATTAATCAAAAACACATTTCAGGTTTTTCTACCTACTTAAAGTTGAATTTTTGAAAAATTCTGAAATTGGCTACATTATATGTATTTTTATGATTCACCGAATGAGGTAAAAGTCATATTGATAGGTTGCTGTGTTCAAGCTATGTAGGCCAACCATTCACCTCTTTTCACACCCTTAGGAGACAAATTTCAAAAAATCCCTTTTTTAGTGATTGCCTAAGTCCTAAATGGAACCACCACAAAAAAAGTCACGTTTATAAGTACAGTGGTTTTGGGCTCCAGTTTGATATGTCAGTCAGTGAATTCTTTCATGCATAGAGATATACTTAATAAAGCTTTTAAAACGTTGAATAGACCGACAGACAACACACAGCTTAAGGCCACGGATTCCTATTACGTTGTTTTTGCGAATTTAATTTTTCTAATCCTAAAAGAGAGCAGATGTTGCAACATCGTTACACATAAATGTTGGAAATAATTTGTGTTAAGCCGTCTAATTTGATCAAAACATAAGTTTATATACTTTTGACTATTTATAGACTTAATTAAATTTTCCTAAAGTACTACAACTAGCCAAAATTATCACAACTTACGCTTTGAAAAAATTATATTACATAGTACAAACAATTTATAACATTTCTATGAATCTGCTTTACACTACCTTATCCCTTTCAAGATTTAAACAATTAAACTTACAAATCTGTATAAATAGGGACCTGTTGCCTTAAACCAGTAGGTATAGAAGTATAAAACTTTGGTTGTAAGTTACTTATGTAATGCAGGTGAGCATTAAAAAATGGGTTTCGAAAATTCATCTCCTAAGGGGGTTAAATAGGGGATGAAAGTTGGTATGGAAATTTGTCAACTTTGAGAATTATGAAATTGGTATTTAAGCTTCTGTTTTTATAATACAGGTACTACATAAATAAGTCATTTTGTCAGCGTTTTTGGGGACTCATCCACTAAGAGGGTAAAATAATGGATGAAAGTTTATATCAGAAGCGCACATTATTTTTGACACTAGAAGTGTGGAATGTGGAAATTGACACAGAATATTTTTAGGTATATTAAAAAAATTATTTTGTGCTAACTACCAAAGAATCAATAGTAGGCCCTAGTTTAACAAGGGGGTCGCAAAGTTTCTACCAAAAAAAATTAGGGTGGGGGGCCAGTGGGCAAAATGGAGTAGAGGGCAAATCAGGATTCCCAAAAACTTAGAAAAAAAAACACTGCTGAGTTATTGTGCATGTGTCCGTAAAGCTTTCAGAAAAAAACTGGGCCTGACCCTGCCTGGAATCGAACCCTAATCGCCTTAGTGGAAGGTGGGTGCTCCAGCCATTGCACCTGTCGCTGCCCCCAGTAATGACACTTAACAATAATTTTGTACCATTTAACATTTTTCAAAACATTTTCGTTTCAGAAATATTATTGCATTAAATTGAAAACTTCACGAACAAAATTGTGGGTACCAGCTAGTAAATTATATATTCCTAGTAAAACAGAATTCTGTAAAAGGAAGGGGAAAAAAATTAAAATTAATCAGCAACTGTAAAAACACCATAGATATTAATTTAACATCAAAAGCAATTCACAAAATTCATTGCTCAAGCAATCTGCATAATTCACTTATTGTTACAAGTATAGACAGTAGCAAAATTTGTCTCCAAAACCTTTTAATGTCAGTTTAATTATCCATTTTAACACTAGTTTTGACACTCATAATTTAGACCCACAGTTCCGCAGCAAACCAAGAGGGACAGTTCTGATTCATTGGGGATCGAGATCTAAAGCACTCCACATTATAACCTAATTTGCAGTACAATGAGATGCTAATGTACATTAAGAATACTTTTTAAAAATTATTCCAGAAATACGATATAACACCAATTTTTTATAACTAAACATAAAAAATATATTACCAAAGAATGTTTTGGCGATAACCTATTTGGTGTTGTAACTGTATTGCTCTGTTACTAATGCTTTACACTATACTCAGAAAAAAAAACAACAGAAATACGTGTGTGTAGAACCATTTTAACCTTGAAATCCAAATTTTTTCGGGGAGAGTCCCTGGATCCCCCCCCCCCCCACCCAAGCTTTTTTTTTTAGACGGGGGGATCAGTGTTAATCCAATAACATTCCTATTATATTCCAGTATTAAAACCCCACCCCCCTCACCCAAACACTAATCTTAGCTACTGCTCATTTTAACCCCCACTCCCTACCCACGAACCAAATATCCTGGGTGCTTTCCTGATGTCTTGAGTAATGAAGTAGTGTACTTACAAGTTCCTATGGTACACATGGCTCAAACATAACCTGTGGTGCAAAGGGTATGTATGAGTTTAAAGTTCAACTTAAGGACATATATGTAATTTAGATTCGGGACTAGATTCAGTTTGGTTCGCAACTTCTCACAGTAAAAGACAGTAAACTTAACCAGTGGCAAAGTAAGTATTTTGTTTCTACAAAATAAAGTTATAATAATGTATTTACTGGTAGATATATTATTCTAATAAAATATGTGTTACAAAAAATATTCATTAAAATGTATAAAAATTTATTTTTTTAAATTTTTATATAATGTTTATTTATTCTAAACAAAGTATGCTAATAAAAGTAACATATTTTACAATTGATTAACTTACATCAAATTTACCAAGATTAAGTGGCTTAGCTTCGTTTTACATTATCGAGTTCCTGGATTGATTTCATTACCATACTAAGCCGAAGACTATGTGGAAAAATATATTTAAATTGAGTGACTTACAGTGGAATATCTTTAATCCGTACTCGTC
>PNEQ01090849.1:30103-52263 GCA_003012365.1 Medauroidea extradentata
TATATATATATATATATATATATATATATATATATATATATATATATATATATATATATATATATATATATATATATATAGACACACATGCACACACGCACGCACACACACACACACACAAAACAGTATTTATGTAATCATCAACATCATCATGAAGTGAAAAGTAGCCTAACGCATCATCTAGGTAGGGTTGTATATTGAGAATTCATATAGAACATAATTTCCTTCGTTTCCCTCTTTAATAAAACCCCTGAATCACATTTTAGACAAATTTATAGGTATTCCTGTAATCATAGGGTGAAGAATAACTGTGTATCTTGGGAGGGCTCGATAGGTACAGAGGATTTTTGTAAAACAAATTCCACTTCTTTTCACCTCCTAAGAAAACCTGTCTCATTTTAGAGCATGTTATGGGTGTCACACACACGTGAAAAACAAGTTGAAAGCCCGCTGGGTGCAAGATACATAAACGATTCACTGAAAACAATCCTCACCCCTTTTCACTTCCTTAGGTAATAAATTTTTAAATATCACGAAATTATGTTCCAGGTATTTAATTAAACATCATTCTTATGCAAAAATTATGTCAGTATCTAAAAGTTCAATATGTATATACTTATACATATCGACAGTGAATGGAAAACAAACTTGATGCTATTTTTTGTATCTACTTGAAAATTAACTTGGAATAAATACTGAAATGAAACATCGTCCTGTGAAGCAAAGGGCACTTCAATATTTTGACTGATTCAATAGCTATGGAGGAAAAAATAAAAAACATATTTTACCTACTAGGTATAGTACATAATTTTTAAAAAATCTAGACTTTTATTCTTAGACAATTGTATAACTACCCAAATTAAGTAAAATTAATGACTTTAGCTAATTGGGTTTGATCTATACGGGATAAGTTTTAATTAGATTCACACTTTTTGGGAGGTGATTCCTGATGACAAAATATGACAAATGCATCTGCAGACTTACGGCCTGAAGTTAGTATTAAGGAGGTAATAACCCTTAAAGTAAAATGTTTCGGAATGATTTTGTGTAGCCCACGTAAATAAGAAACTAGGATGATATTAAGTACAAATTATTTGTAAAATGTTTATGTGAACAAAGCTGTTAAAAGTATTTGTTATAATTTTGTAAAATGATCCCTTTAAACCTGGAACAGGTGTAACTGTAACTGTTTGAAAAGTAGTAACTGTGCATTTTAATCAATATTTTTTGATAGATTAAAGAAACAAAAAAAAAATTCATTTTATGTGACACTCTTAGGACGTTTGTTTTCGTTGAAATTAATTTTGCAGTCTTTCTGAACGTTCATTAATAACACTTTTGTTATGCAACCTATGTATGCTAAGCAGTGTTGTCTACTACACTGGTGCAGTGTTCTGCACACTTGTTCAGTTGGTACTTGTGCGGTTATCATTTTAAAGCAAAAGTTAACTCTGTATTTCAAAGCATTTTCGAGACATTGAGGAATTATCTAAAATATTTCCATGTAATTTCATTCCCTGAAGTTTAGATTTTCGAAAATAATTTTAGTTCCCATTTTAGACATGTCCTACTGAAATCAAAACCATTGTAATTGCCCATTGGGTTAGTGATATAGCAATTGATGATTCATTAAAAACACTTTTAACTGCAACTCGACCATTACAAGAATCTCACATTTGTCTTATAATGCTGCTTTCCTCATCACCTGCTGCTTCAGTAATACATTCTTCTGCAAATTATTCTAGGCTAAAATTATTTTATTTTTATAATGTTTTTCTAACTTAACATTTACCTTTTCCTCTAGTTTCTTTATTTCATTTTGGAGTTGCTTTTTGTATGGTTATATCTTTTTTCAGTCCATTATGCTTTGCACTGTCAGTGTGGTCATTACGTTATACTGTCTTTTAGGATTTGTGATATCTAGGCCTCGTGTATGGTCTTGTAGTTTTTCATTTAATAATTGTTAAGTATAAAGTATTTTCAGTATTCAAAGTAAAATTTAAAGTTTGCTTCATGTACTCTGTATTGAGATTTCACACATTCTATTTTTTTACGGGGGATGGTGCATCAACGCAGTGAATTTTCCCTCCTCGACATAACTTTTTCCCTCGCTTATTATCGAAAATCAAGGTTTGACAATCCGGAAATTATACTTTTGTACAACTTATTACATTACTACATAGTCAGAGACTGACTTATTTTTGGAACAGTGATGGCAGATAGGAAAAAGAGACATTTTTCCAATCTGCCATCAGTGCTCCAAAAATAAGAATGTCTGTAACCATGTAATAAAGTAAGACAGTGTACAAAAGTGTAATCTGCAGATTGTCGAGCTTTGATTTTCTATAATAAGCGAGGGAAAAATATTTATGTCGAAAATTGTGATAATTCTCTGCCTTGGCGCTCCATCCCCCGTAAGGATGTTCACGTGGCAAAAATGCATAATTTTATATTTGCTTGGCATAGTGTTAGTTTTATAGACGTTACTTGTGACTACATTTTCTAGTTGTAGAAATTTTTTAGCTCTCATAGCTATTCCATAGCCGCACATCAAATTCAGAATTTACAAGTTACAGGAACATAGGTATATAACAAAAACCAAGTGACTTGCTCGAATGAAATAATTTATACTGAAATTACATATTGTGGGCTATATGCTAAAAGATTTAAAAACACACAAAAAAGTCATTTTGTCTTTTTTAAAATTGCCATATACTAGGTAAATTTTCGTTATTTTCGGATTTTTTTAAAAAGTACAAAATAATTCCATTCTGTGTTTTTAAATCTTTTCGCATATGGCCCATGATATCTAGTTCCAGTGTAAATTATTTCATTGGTTTTTGTTATACCTATGTTCCTGTAACTTGCAAATTCTGACTTTGACATGCCGATATGGGAAAACTATGAGAGCTAAAAAATTTCTACAAGTGGAAAATGTAGTCACAAGTAACGTCTATAAAACTAACACTATGTCAAGCAAATTTAAAATTATGAATTTTTGTCACGTGAACGCTCTTAACGCAGGACATCCAAGGGGCTATCAAATCTAATTTTTTTCTGGAGCTGGCTATTTGTGAATAATGTTTGGACCCAATGAGGACAACCCCTTCATTCCAAGATATGTATTTTGAGGGATTCTGCTCAAGTATTTTCTCTAGTATTTATATTATTTATTACTTATATTAATATATTGTATTATTTATGAATTTAAGAACTTCAAAGGTCAGTTAAAACAACCTGTCTAAGAAGAATTTTAGTATGAAATATAATACTGAGTTCAAGTAAATTCTCAATACTGTATAAATTTACAGCAAAAAGTTTCTCAACTGTGGCAGGCAACTTGCTTGACAATTCATTAATACGTCAATTATGTTCAAGATACAAGGGGAAACAAATCAGAAAAACCAATACACGGACAAGGAAAAGAAGCCTCTACAGCGGAAAAAAGTGAAGGGGTGTGAAGGAGCTGTTTAATATCATACCAAGAACATTTTCACAGACTTCCTGCTATTTCAGC
This sequence comes from Medauroidea extradentata, assembly GCA_003012365.1. Taxonomy (NCBI): domain Eukaryota; kingdom Metazoa; phylum Arthropoda; class Insecta; order Phasmatodea; family Phasmatidae; genus Medauroidea; species Medauroidea extradentata. Next base: position 33,621 of record PNEQ01090849.1, read on the forward strand.
ACAATTTTCCTACGGAGTTTCAAAACATATTCCCTTGACTTTCCCTGACTTTTTAGGTCTGCGGGAACCCCATGTTGGGTTCTAGACACACACACACATATATGAAGAGCAGAAGTTCCAAACGTTCTAAGTGCCGCTTTTTGTGAAAATTACTTTTTCCCAGGAAATGGTTCTATATGCCAATGCCGATAACCTCAATATGTCCTAAGTGCCTCCCACCATTTGTTTGGATTTTACAGGAGGTCAAAGATAGCACTGTTATATGTCCGTAAGATTCTGGGCTATTTGTTTTTTGCTGTTCCTGAAAATTTACTTTTCGGCACTTAGAAAGTTTGGAACTTCTGCTTATAATATATATGTGTGTGTGTGTGTGTGTATGTGTGTGTGTGTATAGAACCCAACGCAGGATGATGAAATTTACACGTCTTAAATGCAGGGGTGTTATTTTGACGATAGTAACCATGGGTCTCTGACTTACCGTTAAGTTGTTACACACGTCCGAAGTTACGCCTCATGGATTGCCAACATCAAGGTGCGCCAATGTTTACATCGGAGCCAGCACTGTGGGCCGTCAACACCTGTGCTTTCTTACCGATATTGTCGTGTGAATTAACATAAAGTACGCAGAAAAGTAAAAAAAGCACAAAAACAAACGGTTTTACCTGGGATGGTGTTTGTAATACGAAAAGACAAAAGTTTACAATAAATGTTCAAAGTTTCTTCCACCGACATCCCGGCAATGTTCACATCGACGTAACATTGATTGGCGAACACGTTCGAACACACCGGCCATGTCTCTAATTTGGTACACTGCTTCCACGATTTGCACTACTAACTCTTCCTCGCTTTCAACAGGGGTCCTGTAAACAATGTCTTTGATAAATCCCCACATGAAAAAATCAAGGGGTGTTAAGTCAGGGGAACGTGGGGGCCACCTCACCAGTCCACCCCTGCCGATCCACCTGTCAGCAAATACTTCTGTAAGATGAGCACGCACTGCCAATGTAAAATGGGCAGGACAACCATTGTGCTGAAACCACATTTCACGACGCACATTTAACGGCACATCTTCCAAAAGTTCTGGTAGCACCTCTTGCAGAAAAATTAAGTAGTTCGCACCGTTAGGCCTTGGTGGGAGAGTGTAAGGCCCAATTAATTTAATGTGCACTATTCTTGCTCACAAGATGACAGTTCTTGGTGTCCACGGGTGCGCATACCATAAGGATTTTCGTAGTCCCACAAATTACTATTATTGTGATTAAAAACTCACTCTCGAGTGAATGACGCCTCATACGTAAACAAGACCAGAGATGAAAATCTTGGATTTTCGGCTCTCTGTCGTAAAATTGACTCCGAAGAAGGTAGTCATTTGCACGCACTTTTTGAAGATGGTATGGATGCAGACTGTTTTTGTGTAAAACATTCCAAACTAGGCATCGATCAACTCCCATTACATGAGCAACTTTCCTTGTGCTGGTCGTCGGCGTTTCTTCAAAATTCATGAAGTACTTGTTCGTCAAATTCGGGAGTATGAACTCGTCTGGGTGCTCCGACATCATGTCCCGACAAATGATCCAGTGTCTCGCAATCGCTGGTTATTATTCGTGAACATTTGTATGTATATATGTATATATACATACACATACACACACACACACACACATATATATATATATATATATATATATATATATATACACAGAGAGAGAGAGAGAGAGAGAGAGAGAGAGAGAGAGAAGAGAGAATAAGAGGACTTTTCATAAAAAAAATTTCCCACCTTAACACCCCTAAGTAACCTGATTTCAAAATATCCTGCTATCTTTTTTCCTGTATTCATGTAATCATCATTTTGATGCGAAAAACAACACTTTATTCCAAAGGGTTCTACAGATATTGATAATTTAATCGAAATAACGTTCAACGTCTTTTCACCCATTTTAAGACTGAGGCTTCTCAAAAACCTCAAACTGTCTAATACACGTACTTATACATTTTTATGAATTTAAATTTCACATTGAAGTGAAAATCATGACAATAGTCCATTAGGTTCGAGATACACTGACGAATCATCGAACACACATATACATAGATACCCATACAAAGAGTATAAATCGAATACTTGCAACAAACCTCTGTATAAATTATTTCTCAACAGTAGTAGCCTACTAGCTTTACAGAACATCTGTCTCAAACGGTTAACGAACTTAATTTTCTCCGCAAGATAGTAATTTTATAGATAACATTTTTAGTTATTTATGTAACTTTCATTCTGTAACATAAGAACACCTCAATATCTCAAGTGGTTAGATCAACTTCAAATTAAGTTTTCGGCACTTCAATTATTTACGAATATCCTGATAATTAGTTACGGATACCTAGTTACATAATCATCATCATCAAGTGAAAAGTAAATCTATAACATTTTATGTTGATGGGTTTGATATATACTTATAGAGGAATTGTATAAAACACAGTTCATGTCTTTTCATCTCTTATGAGGTCGAATATTGCAAGACCCTCGAACCACATTTTTAACTATTTTATGAGTGTCTTATAACATGATGTTAGCCTTCTGAGCTCAAGATACTTCATATCATTTAAAACACTTCTCACACTTTTTTACTTCTTTAGGTAACAAATTTTGAAAAATTGTGGAACTAGCATATCATTCTTAAGCAAAAATCATATCAATATCTGAAATTTCAACGGGATCATGACTCTAAAATACATTCTACCCTTGTGTTACTTCTTTGAAGTTGAATGTTTAAAAAATCCTGAAATGGTAGGCCTACTTTAGGAAAGTTACTTAACTTACTTAAGCACCATATTAGCAAAGAGCACTTCAACAACGTAACTGGCTCGATAGACATGGAAAAAATAACTAAAACACAATTCACGTATTTTTATCCACTAACTTAATGCAAAGAATTTCAAAAAATCTTGAATTTATTTTTCAGACATTTGTGTAAGTAGGCCTATTCAACAGAAAAAAATTAAAAATAGCCAATTGGGTTCGTCTACATAAATGAGTCATAAAAAATCATATTTTCTCCTTTTTTACCCATTAGGAGTAGAATATTTCAAAAAATCGTTAAACACATTTACAGTAATTATGTAATCATCATTTTGAAGTGAAAAACAACTCTGTAATTCAAAGAGTTTGCTGGATATCAACAAATAATTCAAAACACTTTAATCACATCTTTGTAAATGTCAAATTTAGAAACAGATATCCTTAAACTGCCTAAGTAGTTCCCTATGCATTTGTTGGAGTATGAACGTTAATTAAAGATCATGACAGCCAGTCGGGTTGGAGCTAAATTTATTATCACAGGATCACTGAAAACATATTTTCACCCATTTTCATCTCTTAAGAGGTACAATTTATAAAAACTCTTTCTTAATGCTTGCCTACATCTTAAGTAGAACCCACCCCCAAAATTTCACATTTAGTGGGTCTAGTGGTAAGGCTATGACTTGATGTGTCAAGCAATTAACTCTTTTATACAAAGATATTTTTTTTGCTTTTAATTGTTACTTTTAATGACAATTCTCCCAATTAAATAATAGTAACTTAATAGGCTTAACTAAAATATTATGCATGTCTTTGAATGTTTCTTGCAATTGGACAGAATGTCAAACTGTATAATTGTGGACATACGCCATTGCAAATATTGCAATGTTTGCAATGTCCACAATAATACAGTTTGTCAGGCCTATAAGCACTTAAATTGTTAAGTTAACATGCAAACACGATTTTCTTCACTTAAAAAACTGTGAAAATAAAAAGGCAAACTTTAGCCATTTTTAACTGCAAAAACCATTCCATGAATATGACTTATTTTGTAGCTTTCAATAATTTCATTTCTCTAGAAAAGTTAGTTTAATACTAGGCTATGGGTAGGGTCCAAAGTTATAATAATTTTACTAGGCATGTTACTATCCAAAAACACTTAAGGCCCTTTACAATATTTTTATTGGGTAAAACGTCAACAGAGGTAAACTTGAAAAGTTGAAAATTATCTACAGAAATAATTATTACTAATTTTTATCTAGCAAGTAACCTTTTGTACTACGAACTTATCTACCTCGAGAACATAACAGCATAGGCTTGTTTTATAAAAGGACATAACTTGAGTACTTAAATAATTATTCAGTACGAGGAAACTAACACATTATGTAATTTCAAATGGTTAAACTAAAATAATCTGATGTTTTAATATTTTTGTTCAAGATACCTCCTGCAGGCAACTGCTATGAAGAAACGAAGACAAGAAAGTAAATCACCAACCCCTGTGAAACAAGACGTAGATGATCAGCTGTCAGACGACGATACCAACCAGGGGTTCAGCAACTGGCTCAAGTCTGCTGAAGGATTTGAGTATTTGCGAATGTTTGTCATTGTTAATTCTATAGCAGTGATCTTCACAATGTCTTGGTCTCACATGAGTGAAGTGTTCAATACCATCCGCTCTTATTTCTATGAATAAACACGTTATCATTAAGAGCTTTGCTTGTAAATTTTCAAAGCAATATTTAAGTGGCTCAACCTATAAAATACAAACGAAAAATCTAAAGCTTTATACTACACTCAAGCATACTTAAGTGGAGAACGGTGTCACTTTAGGCTAGACAGGCAAATTTTTTTAAAGTTGACAATGTTTCCACTTGTGGCCGGACTCTTCCGAGTGGTTTTTTTATCTAGTGCGATTCTGTGGTACACTGTTTCTGTGTGGAAAAGTATGGACAGTTATTATAAAGATGAGTTCAAAAAATACCTTGCAGAGCATGATGAAAAAGAAAATTTAATGAAGTTTGATAAATCACATAATGCCAAGCAAACTGTAAGTAGTAATCCTGATTGTGACCACTCAAATGTTCATGTGGTACCAGCAGAAAATACTTGTACCAATGATGTTTGCAATAATGTTAAGTCTAATAGGCCTATATTAAAAGATGACACATGTGAAATAATAGAACAGCCAAAGGTGAAAACACTGAACACACAAACTCAAAACTTTGAACAACAAAACAAACCCTCGGAAACTATTTGGTGGTCCAAAGAAACAGATGAAGAACTGTGCCCATTTTTAACAGATGCCAGTATTGATGATGCATACCAAAAATGCAATACTTAACCAGCTTGAATTAAAAAACAAACATGCCACAACATCGTATTCTATGCTGTCAAAAGCCACTCTCGACATGTGTTTGGTAAATAACAAATGCATTATGTTCAAATAATCAAATTATAAAATGTGTGGTGGTAAAATATGTAGGTGCATGCATCCAAACACTGGTATTAATTAGGTACTGGAGTAGGTATGATGTTAGTCTGACCATCAACATGTTAGCTTTTAAATGTAAACTACTTGGACCATAGGCAAAGCTAATGGCAAGCATCCAAAATCGGGCGGATTACGGTATCCATGCCAACCAACAATACATTCTTACCTCGTGCAGTCAGATTTGTCAATCACTGTGGGACTAAACAGCGTTTCATAACTCACCTATTTCTGAAAACAACATTTATAAGCATGATATTAGTACATATTTTCTCAGTTTATATTATGATAACTCAAGATTCAATGTCATTTATTATGAAGCGTTCAATATAATATTATACTTAATTGCCTTTACAGTAAATTACTATTATCACACATAAATTGATTTAATAAAACACAGATCGCGTGAATGATAAATTTGTTACCTAGAATTACGGCAGTGCTGCACTGTCAAACGTTATTTGTAACATGCACACGATTTTAGCACAACAAATTCAAAAACCTAAACCGCCATTTTAATTCACAAACAGCTGACTAAAAATGACTGCTATTGGTTGCACACGCGAATTGACGCAGAAGCAAAGTGAAAACAAGAGAACGGTAAGAACTGTGGGTTGTTACGTTGTAAAATTCAAAATATAACGTTGTCTTGAAAGTGAAACGAAATTTATAATCTTTAACGCGTTTACATTTCTATTGATATTCCGTAACGCATTCTAACCTTTCGAGTTAGGTATTTCTCGTTTTTTTTTATACAATCATCTGTCGATATTGTCAAGCGATATAAAATGCGACCTATCGAAAGTTAAAATCGAATCAAGTTAAGGTTACTAAGTTACTAGAAAGGTTGCAGCACTAAACAGTAACGGAGTAATGATAGGTGCTGCCATCTCTTTAATGTCGACGTTAAGTTCTCAAGTGTCAAGGTAGTTTCGAAAGGGACTATTGCCGCCGCTAGTGTCGCTGGTAAGGAAAAGTGTTGAAAATCAGCTTTTTTCCTTTCCAATTAAAAAAATATAGATTGACAGAATTTTGTTGTAAAGGAAGTGAATTAATTTTTTTGTTAGTACAGTCACCGCTTAAATGAATTTGTTTTTCAGTAAACAATTAAAATCAATTAGGTTTTTGTAGTAGATACCCAATTTAACGGCGTAGGTAACGTTTCTTTATTAGTGCGCGAATAAAAAAAATTTAACTATTCTTTACAAAAAATGTAACATTTTTTAACAAAAATCACTTTTTTTCTAACATGTCGCACGTTGCTTTCTTCAGACGCTTCGGAACGTATAAAGAGGAACATTTATTAATAATATGCGCTGAAATGTGGATAGGCATTATGTCCTTTGTTGTCTCCCTTGCTCCAAAAGACCAGAAGTGTTTGTATAGGATGGGATTTTATTTGGTTTATTAACATCCTTTTTACACGACAAGGGCTTGTTTCCGAGTTTTTTTTTCAGACTGGTGCCAATAACTCAAATTTTTTTTAACCATAAGTTTTGAAAAAATTTGAGTCAATATGCAATCACACGATGCACAATACTGCGGACGCGTTTTTATTTTAAAAAATGTACCATTCGCCAGCAAAAAATAATAATAATAATAATTAAATTAACAAATAATTTCCTTAATTTTTGCTTATTTTCACGACGAAAAACGTGGTACTTTAGGTAATGAAATCTAAAAGAACGTTCAGTATAATTCTACAAAAAAAAAATTCAGCTACAAATTATAACATATAAGTGTCAAAACTGGGCAGCGAAATTTTGATATGAGTATTAGGTAGCAATAAAAAAAATATTTTCGAAATCACTGCAAAACTCCGTAACAAGGCCTTAACAGCTCCGACACGAGCTTGCTCCTTGTAGATCAATTTGCGTAATGTTAAAGCAACACCAGAGTGCCAGTGGCGCCAATCAGTCATATGACCTGTTTCATTATGGCCGTGACCTAGCGTCTTATAAATGTTACGTCATTGTCTTGCTCGAATTTTAACGCGCCCCTCTGATAGGCACACCCTATGTACTTGTGCGAAAATAATATCATATGTGCCAAGGCAAAATATCTTTCTGTCAGGTGGATAATGTAGTTTCTGTGTGGACTAAGTTAGTCGTTAAACCCGTGAGTCAAAGCATAGGTTTTATGATTGTCATATACGATGTCCAATCAATTTCACATTTTTGTTTATTTAATGTTTTCCATAACTTTAACAACCTCTCCTAGAAGAAACGTAAAAATTGTGTAGTTATACTTTCAGCATGCATATCACGATGAACACAACAAATAAGTTACAACTCAACAAATTGTACCAATGGCTTGTGTTATAAAAATGTGACTAAATAAAACCTATCCGTGGACTTGCCGAATGCTATGCTATTGTATAACCAAACTAGCATTTCGTAATTTTTTTTCAGCTATATAGTAATGTTTATGGGTACATCGGATCGACACGTGGTATCATTTGATGTGGAGGCTGTTCACAGTTAAGCGAGCACTTTTTTTTTTAATAATGATAGGTTTTCCTTTCGCCTCTATCTATCTATCTATATATATATATATATATATATATATATATATATATATATATATATATATATATATATATATATATATATATATATATATATATATATATATATATATATATATATATATATATATATATATATATATATATATATATATATAATTATATACATACATACACACACACTTTTACGTGTATCTATTAAACATGATTTTGTCTCTGGCAAAATATAATAATAACTTACGACGCAATGAAATATATTTGCTATCGGTCGGTTCCCGTAAATAACGCTTTAATAAAGAGCTCGCTTAAATATGAACAACCTTTTAACTTTGATGTATCACGTTAACTTTTAATTTTGAGTAACGTGTTGAGTCTGTGATTAATATTTTTATCGTTGTGCACACTTTATTATTATGCTGTGTTTTATGCAATACAGTACATGTAATATATTTAACCGATATCAAGCAAAATGTATTATGTAAAACAATACGTATTTTGATCTTGTTGTAAATATTATAAAATGTAAAATACAAAGGCTTGCTTAATACATACATATTGTGTACAGTCGAAAACCTTCATTAGTTCTGCCTAATATTCATATGTAGTCATCACATTTATAGTTATAAACTGTTTTAACGAGTATCGTCGACTCCTGTAATAATTAAACAGTTAATAGACTATATAAAATTAATAGTAATAATTTTTTGTATTTGAAAAAATGTTAACCTATCGTTGCGGATCAAGTATGTCTCCGTCTCCCGGCTCCACCCCCCATCCCATACAACCAGACCCTACGATCACCTTTAGCTACTGAAACAGCTGAATGTGGGAAAGAATAGAGGATGTACATACAGTACATCTACAGTAACCAAGAGGTTACAGTACGCTAAAAGAAAGTCAGGAATAATTTTCCATCAATTAACTATCTATGCCCTGTTCTAAATAAGTAACATGGCCGCTCGTAGTCCCTTGCAATATTCAGTCATCGGCGGTGTTTAGTGGGCTATTGTTGTAAAGGAGGGGAGGGGGGACTACGCATCCTTAGATCTGTGACATTGTACGCGCAGTGGACCCATTGCAATGAAAGAAATACTGGCTGCTGAACCTTATATGAACACTCAAGCGGCACTTGCAGACCAGCGTATCAGTGGTTATAGCGTCAACTAGCATACAATCCTCTACAGTCGTCGACAATTATTTTATTTATTTATTTATTTGTACACGAAGGTTTAGCATGTCACCATGTATATGCTACACGGGTTGCCTACCTGTCGGCATTGCTACAGTGCTCCGATTTTTGAGTGCCTGTATCTCAGAAACTGTTTGTCTGAGCGTGTTCGGACAAGTGCACCTTTATTGTTCCTTATGCCATTCCGATTATTTATTCACTAGGATGGGAAGAAGCTACAGGCGTACATGTACAATAATAACAGAGGCGACCCCATGTTTCCAACGCATGGGATGGGGTGATGTTCACACTTTATTCCCTGCATACGTGTTGCCATGCATCTTAATTGAATCCGGAAGGTCAGCGCTCCATTTGTAGTGTGTAGTGGTTGTTGAATTATCGTCATTTAACATGTTCATTAACACAAATTTCACGATGGTATTACGCCCATACTATTGACAACAAAAGCGTGGTTCCCATATTCATTGTTCTTGATTTAGGTTTGGCTACCTGTACACGCGATTTACTTTCCACCCTGTATATATGACTCCATAAGCACGCGATATTGGCATGCCTGCTGAAATCAACGAATAAGAACAGTTTATTTTTACTGAAGTCGTGTTACTGGAAAATTCGTTCCTTGCTTGTTAAACACAAATGCCTAGAAATACACATGCACCTTGTAGTCTAATGGTTCCTCAGACAACTCAGAGTTCTGCAAAGTTAGCGATGAAAATTTATCGCGGAAAAACTTAACTGTTTGCTACGTTTCAACGTATGTTCAGCTTACCAAGGAGATAACTGGTTTTCGCATGTATGTGGAGCTGTAGCCCTATTCGACTGAACCAATAACAATCCCGCTATTGTAATATTTGATGCCTGTTATTGGTCTGCAAACATCTACGTTGCGGCAGACGTACATCACCCAATCATACACGTCGCAAGGAACTGCAGAGCTTGCAAGGGTATGTTGACACAGAACACTTTCGCGATATGCCATCATCTCTATGCATAGTCATCGCTAGAGGTATACGTAAACTTTGCAGATTCGTCTGACAGCGGACTGCAGTCCTATACACGCAATGGATACAATCGACTGTCAAACGTCTTTTGACAGTACACGCCGGTAGCATGTTGTACTCCCACGAGTTATTTCTTCATTTATTACTGGCTTGCAGTCGTCCTGGGGTGTATCAAAACCGTCGTCTTCCATTCACAGAGTAGATAGTGAAGGATAAGTAATAAGTAGAGATGATGGTATATCGCGAAAATGTTATATGTCAACATACCCTTGCAACACGTATGATTGGGTATTGCTAGGGCCCGGTAGTTTTCACGAAAAGATTTTTGCCCCACTTTGTTTCACTGTCTTACGTGCACACCTGCAGCTCAATTTCATGATTATTGGCAGAGTATTTTATGTAGAGTTATTATTCATTTGACTGTGCCAATCAGTACACGGATAACTGTGACACGACACGTCTGTGATTTGCGGGTTTAACTTCCAGACGTTGTATGTTAAGGCATCCAATCATTGACCACAAAGCAGAGATGCAGGTGCGCACGTAAGGCACTGAAACAAAGCGGGGGGGGGGGGGGATCTTTTCGCGAAAACAACCGGGCCCTAGGGGGTCCAAGATGATCTAGACTAGTCTGCGAAATTCACGCACCTCTAGTCATCGATGCTAAGGGCCGCTTACCTCGTAACTCAGGCACGCTTCGCCACCTCGGAGCCCTGGCGAGAACATGGATATATATATTTACATAACAATTTATATTAGGTGGGGCTTGGTCTAAAATAATCACGATTTTAATGCACATATTAATACGTTACATAATCTACATGGTACGAAACATTATCCGTAAAGTAGTAAATTTCAAAAAAAAAAAAAAAAAATTACGTGATGTTACATCATCACACAAGTAGGAAACTTCACGATAGAATCAACATTAAATTCCGTATATGTATTCGCACAATGTATTATGTACTGAATTGTTTTCATTGTAAAAACGTATTGTTGTCACTAATTCCCAATAGAAGAGAATTCTGTAGATGGCAATTTTTTTAACTAAAGGTATTGCGCCTAGTTTCGAAGGAAAATTTACATTTGAAAATTGTGTCAGAAAACGGCATTTGGCGTTCTAACTATTCATTAACCTGTTAGTTTTGGCGTATTGGTTTACGTCTGCAATGTATTTTCATAACATCTATCTGTCAACGTCATTCTAAGATTAAAAAAACTCAAGAAAATAATATTTAGCTGAACAAGTCGAAGTACTTTACAAAAAGAGAGTAGGCAAATTTCACGCTTCTCAGTAAAATTGTTTGTAGTTTTGAAGTACCGGTACGTAAGTGTTTTTCATAGATCGAAAAAATTGACGCCTCAATTACATAGATCAGTTTGATTGATAAGCTACTCATCTCTTGGAAGTGTAATAGTGAATAGTGTATTCACCCGCGGAAGTTGCTGGATGAGTAAATTGCATCAAACTCGGTTTTGGCGCAGCTCATTTGGCTAAAAGCAGCGTGTCAAGTTGTAAGCGCGCGCCGCTGTAGCCAGTACTGCAGGGTAAATACGGCGAGTACACGAGCGGGGACGTAAGTGATCACTTAGATCCCCCCCCCCAATCCCGTGTGCACTCTAATACTAGATATGTGCCACTCCCCTCCTCCACACTCCTGGCCAGGTTAGGTAGGTATTAGCACGGCACCGCCCGCCTAACTTTGTCACTCGCAGTAAATCACATAACTTTGCCCCTGCTCATTGCGCGGCTAAATAAAGAAACTAGATCTTCAATAAACTCTGTCCCGCATCCCCAGGACGCTGCCTAACGAAGAGTCTTGGCACGAGCAAAGATAGGGATGAACGTGGCTTCGTCACCTTTCAAGACATCGCTTTCGGACAAAAAAATTCTTTCTGCGTTGAGAAGAACACGATATTACTACAGGATTAAAAATATTAAAAAAAAAAAAATATGAGTGTTTTTTTGTTTTTTGTTCTTTTCACAGGAAATTTGTTCATAGCTTTCAGGCTATTTAAAATGCAACGTGGGCCGCACCGAGATGAACAAAAGCGTCAAAATAGGTTCTGTAAAATAGTGTAGGTGAATGAGTGAGTGAAGAGATATTGGTCTTCAGCGCTGGTGAGCGGTGATATGATGTGAGTATGGAGCAGCGCCGTAATTAATGGGCGGGGTAAACGGGATATCCCCGAGAAAATCCGCCGACCAGCGGCATAGTCCAGCACGATTCTCACATGCGAAAATCCGGGAACCGGCCCCGCCGGGAATCGAACCCGGATCGCCTTGATAGGAGGCGAGAGGTCTGACCCTCCAGTCAGTGTAGGTTCTATAGGTAACTTACCACTAGCCCCACATAATAATTTAATACCTAGACTAACGTTAAATACTGGAAAGATCAATGTTAAAAGTTTGGTACAGGGACAATTTCTGCCACTTGAGCTCTGGTGTCGATAAGATGCGTAAGCTGATAAGTCATAGATAGAGACACTGGTAAATCGCGGGAAAAGTTGATTGTTTGCTAGGCTCCAACATGCTATGTATAACACTGAAGGTATTGCATCTATATTGGCTATAGTTTATATGACGCACTGTGTCCCTCTTCAACAGACCCAATTAGAACTGTACAGTTTTAACACAGAACGTGTGTGATTTGCCAGAAAACTGTTCACACTCGTCACGATTGAGATACTACAGTTTATTGGAGACTATGCTAAATATTTTCGCGATTTTCCAGTGTCTCTAGTCATAGAGCTTTCGTAAATTTTAAGTTTCATGAAGCTGATAACTTGAAAGCCAAAGTTGGCGTGTTTTTCACTTTAAATTAAAATAAAATTAAGTTACGTCTTTTTTTGCCAAGCCTAGTTTAATTTAATTTGTAGGTGTAAAGTTTCTTGTACCTTTCACGCCAACCTCTAAGTTTACGAAAATCTGTAAACCGTGTCGTAAGGTGGTTGCTGAAATCTGCAACCTGCCCTTACCAGAAGAGATCCAAGAAGATCGAAACACGGGTATGTCATTCTTATCCTTGGACGGCCTTACGGTTAGGATAAGAATTGGTTTACAGATTTTCGTAAACTTAGAGGTTGGCGTGAAAGGTACAAGAAACTTGACACCTTCGATCACATACCGCCAAGAAACACAGTTTAATTTAATTTGTGTACGGTTTCGTATTATATTAGAGCCGCTAGCTGCGCAACTAGCGGCAGAATTTTTGCTTGTTTTAAACTCACCCGTAACTAGGGCCACGGTTTTGTTGCTCGCGAGAAGATTTTTACCCCACTTTGTTTCAGTGTCTCACGTGCACATCGGCAGCTTGATTCATGGTTATTGGCAGCGTGTCTTTGTACAGGCACGTATCTCACTTGACTGTACCAATCAGAATAAGATTATTGTGACTTCGTACGTCTGTAATTTACCAAGGTAAGTGAGGGTAAAATCATACAATCACAGACGATGTAGCAGAGCTGCAGATGTGCACATGACGCACTGAAACCAAGGTCGCCCTTATATCTCCGTCGCTTCTGAGAGTGAGTCTGTAATACGCAAAACCGCCCACGGTAGGCGACACTCTTAAGTGTAAGGGCAATTCAAAATTTAAGACAATAATTATCTTCTACCATGTAATAAAGACTAAATAGTTTCAACTAACAATTTAGTTCCAATTATTAGGAACACGGAAATTTCGCGGATTCAGTGTCCTGCATGCTATAATCCACTGTCTTATGTATCTCAAGAGCCGTCTATGCTTTCATTGCCTTCTGTTCCAGTGAATAGCAGTAAATACACACAGCCCTGTGTCTCTTCAGTTACTAGCACATTGACCGCTGCTCCTGGTAGTGCCTCGTACATCTGGCAAGGTTGATTTTGGTTCGCAGTTCTCAATTACGAGTTCAATTGAACAATTACCCAGTCGAATGAGTAAGTTATTGCCAGGTACAGAAGTTATAAATATAACATTTCTTCAATGAATTCGCAAAATTTCTCGTCTCTGTTTACTACGTTACGAAGCATTTCCTTGTTTGTCAAGTACTTAGCATAAATGGGTCAAGCAACAGTATACTACTAAATAATGGTTCATACACACACTTATGATAGAAATTTATTTTTTTTATTTTCAACCTTAATGTTTGTAAGAGTCACATTTGACTCTTTTTCAGAAACTTTACATGAATATATTATATGAATGGCTTCAAGTAAAGCATTACTTCTTAGTAACGAACCACAGTGATAACAGTGAAAAGAATGAAAAGGAAAAGTGTTTAGTGCATGCTCGCAATGTCGGTAGGTTCAAATTAGGGTTATTTCGGAAATAGTAATACAACAAACAAAAACAGTCTCAAATACTTTATCATTAGAGTATCCAAACTTACACTCAATATATTGTCTCTATGAAGTTAGAACAGCAGTGAAATATTATCTAATGGTTTATTGGCTAAACAAATTCTAATATTTTTTTTTCTGAGAAATTAAATTTTTGACTTTGACACTATACAAGTGTTAATGTAAACCTAGTCTATATATATTAAAGTTAAATGATTTTTTTATTTATATACTACTCATGTACAAAACGAAATAAAGTAAACATACATTATTTTGATATATTCTTATTGTATCGCTCAATATTTACACGAGTTTCAAGAGTTATTAATATTTTTGCACTAGTACAACAATTTTATTAAATGTCTAACTATTACCAACCATTTTCAAAATTGAGTCTCTCATTATTGAACGTTTAGTTTAAAATATCTTACTCTTGATGTTATACAGAAGCAAGTCATTGTTGGTCCACGCCCTATTCTAATAACATTCTGTACAGTCCTACAGAACATTCGCAGTCCGCACTATCAGTCCAGCGCTCCTATTCTCGAATTCTTTTTCGCCTATCGTGGACGTCAAGCTCCGATGTCCGCCGAGCTACTCTCTGTCGCATCGCTCCTGTCGTCGGTCGACCCCTCGTTCGTTGACCGTCGTCACGTCCATCCTCCTCGCCTTCCGGACTCTTGGTTCAACGTAGGGCTGTGGGTTCTGCAAAGAGTATGAAAGTAATACATGAAACTACCGTGCTATTGCCCTATTGGCTGGTTTGAACGGTGCGCGCAAGTTCTGCGCAGGTGCGAGTCGCAGAGTAATACTGTATTTTTATTTGTTATTGTAGTTTTTCTAACATAATAAGACCTTTGAATTAAAACTAGCTTTTTATAAGGTTCATTACTAATTTAAACTAACATAATTGCCACAGGAGTCGGGGGAAAAAATTGAAAAATAAACGAATCAACTGAAATGAACAGCCAATAGGAAATCACTCGAAGCAAAATCCACAGTCGTTTATCTAATTCAACACAACACCTGCCGACTCAAGTCACCCGACCGCTTCATGAACTGGCCAGCTCGGCCTAGCCTAGAGGTTTCTTATCATTCCTAATAACATCAATAACGATGGAATCACAACAGAGCGACAGACGCAACGCATGTGTGCGACGCGAATAAAGTAACGTCAGGCAATCAGCAGTAAATAGTACATTAATTATTTTACAATATATAAAATTTATTACATATTTATGCTAACGTGTAGGCCTAATTACGACTGTATTATCACACGCGAAATGCCATTGGGCATAACAAAATATTTAAAACAAACTGGAAACAATGTAAATATGAATGGCAGTCGTGCAAGAGGTTAGATATAGTGGCAAGGAAATGCATGTAATAATGTTTTAGTATTTGTTGCGTGGCAACATAACTTCTGTACACAATAAGAAGATTTTTTAGTGACGCATTGCACCCTTCGCGTCGCGTCTGTCGCGCTATTGTGATCCCAGCACAAAACGGGTGCGTCCACTGTGACCGACCTCATTTCTCTACATTCTTAGAGGTCCTTGCACAATACTAGATGGCAGTACTCTTAACGAGATCCCACGCCAGTAGTCGTCGTCAAATACGCCTAGCCGAGAGAAGTGATGGAACGATGGTGGTGAGAGGGTTTTACGTCCCTTCAACAATGAGGTAGTAATAGCCGATGAGTGTGAAGTGAGGTAAAGGTACAACACAACATCGAACTTAAAAAAATAAATGAATAAATAAATAAATAAATAAATAGACGAAATAACATGTTATATTATTTTTTTTTTTTGGTGCTAGGCCCCTCGTCTTGTACGGAACAAAGGATTATATTGGCCATCCTGTGTTTGTCATGTGACTAACTGTGCACTAGTCGTACAGGAGGAAGTATAATTGTGAGCGACCTTAAAAGTTCGCTTAAATAACTGTAAACTTACGTCAGTTTGCTGTTTGCCATTACCTTGACAGCTCTTGGTGAGCGCTGAGCCAAAATTAAACTAAATGCTGGCTTAACTGCGTGGCATCGCAGTGTCTTAGAGCAGCCAATGAGTGGGTGATGTCTGAGTACACAGCTACAGGTAGTTTAGGATAAAATAAGCACTTTTGAAACCCTAGCTACTTTTTTACTTTCAGATGAGCAATAGTTTCCTGCAACTTATTAACATAAACAAACCACCTCAAACGTTTACTTCTGAAATCACCATAAATAATATTTTTTCAATTATAATTCTAGAAGTGGTGGTCTTCAAAAGTGCTCAGTTTATTTCGAACCACCTACATTCTTGGAAACTATCGTACAGGTCAGTGAACGGGCGAGTTTCCCTCTGTCTGTAATTATAATAGAGCTGTTTGGAGAGGAATTCTACGAGTCATATTTGTCGACACTTTTTTATTTAGTTCATAGTGGATTCCGAGAAGCAGAATTAATATGGATGTCCAGGAACTACTGTTACAGACTGTTGTTTACATCGTGTTGTTTATTGTTTGAAAACGAAATATTTGTATTTGTACCAGTGTAATGTCTATTGAATACTGACAGAGGGAATCAACCTGTTTTCTGCCAGGAAAACACGTTCTGATAGATATCTGTGTGAAACATTTTCTCACAGCTTTCTGTTTTCTTTTGTATGAGAGTTCGTATGAAAATGTTTATACAAGAATAAATATTCGATCGTGCAAATCATGTTTAAGGGCGACCCTTGAGCCAAGTCTAAACGAAAAACAAGATCTTAATAAAAAAAAATAGTCCAAAACCACAACCCTGACGAACAACCAAGGCTTACAAACGTCTATGACAATGTGTAATAATTTAAGGGACATTCAGTATGTCTTCGTGATTGATTGGGAGGAGGAGATTAAGGGGGCTCCCTACCTGCGCTTGAAATGCATATCGGTAAGTTACGGTTATTTTTTTTAACGAAACTATAACGCACATTATATTTGTATATCTACGAAAAGAACACACACTTCAAACTATGTCGCTATAGTTTTAAATATTCTGCACGTTTATTAGAAACCTCATTTTCGAGCCGCTCAAAATGGCCAAAAATGGCTTTTCAAAACTGCTGTATCTGGAAAAATAGCAACCGGATTCGAAAAAAGGACTATAGAAACAAAGACATGGAACTATGCTCTCCATCAACGAGCTATATAGTAAACATAGAGGGTCGGAAACAGCAATCTCCAAGGCTCTGAGGTGAAGCCCAATTGAACGTGTTATTTTGACTCTAGATAAAATGGCGGACTCTTATATCCGGGCAAAATGCGAGAGCGATTATACTAGTTTAAACATTATTACAGTATAATATATTACAATAATTATTGTCACTTTTTCCTGTGTTTAGCGGGAATATAGTGGAGCTATAAAGTAACGGATTTTATGCGAACATAATGACGGATTTTTAAGAAAATGTTGGCCACACTGCTGTTCGCCATGTTTTCTGGGGTCAAAACAGCCGTTCAATTGGGCTTCACTTTGGAAGCGTTTCCGCCCCTCTATGTTAACTATATATCTCGTTGCTCTCCATAAATAAAATAATGTGACCACCGCTTAAAGTGCCATACAAAAAATGATAATAATGAAGCACTGTACGCCAGCTGAGTGGCTTGCGCGAAGAGGCGATAATGCATTACATACGCCGTTTAGCGACACTCTTACTGCTCCTGCCTCACACACTTATGCAGACTATCTAGAGAGGCCCCTTAAGCCGTACTACGTATTGTCTACATGTCGCGAACGATTATTTTTAACGAAACAGATGGTGTGAAGAACTCCCCAGACAGACATATACGTAGTAAGAGCTCAGGATAAATTTATGCACTAGTTTTACCGGAGTAACGGATTGCGTAAAGTTGGCTATGGAATAAAATTTTCAAAATTTCGGCTTTTTAGCGCAACTCTACTGCCCACGATTTTGGTAAAACATATTATTTAGGATGTTTTATACTACTGGTTTTAAAAAAATGTTATCTGCGATTTACATGTAGGATCAAATTATTTGAATATTTAGGGAATGTAAATTATAATATCGTGGTAAAATATCCGCGTTACCCTGTTAATAATTCCAAATTGTTTGAATCTAAGATAAAATATAATTTCAACATATTGTTACAAGTTTGGAGAACACAAACTTTACATGTGGGCAATTCCCATGAGTTCTTTGGGATAGAGGTCTTAGAATTACAAATAAAAGAGTTAAATTAAGTACTGGATTTAATAGCTCACAAAGCTATGAAATACACAAAACAGTAATCAACTAGAACTCTCACAACACAATTAGTTATGCACACAATTACTCCTGT
>PNEQ01090867.1:0-10387 GCA_003012365.1 Medauroidea extradentata
AGACAACCGTCGCGCAAACCTGTCAACAAACCGGGCATGTTTGTCACACCAACGCAAGGCGAACCTGCCATAATTGTTGACGGTGGAGCCATTCCAGCGGACAAGAGGACTAATATATAAACTGTGCCCTCTTTAGTTTTATACATAGTATAATGTCGGACGTTGCAGAGGACTTGCATCGTGTCGTGGCTAATATATGGCATAATATTTACTTGCGAAGCGAGCGCGAATGGAACGAGATGTTGCAATGGAAGAAATGTTCGCGCCAATCACATCAAGACTCGAGAAGCCACAACCAGCTGAAGTTACGCCTCAAGATTCAACAGTTAAAGAAGAGGAAACAAACATTTTGAAACGAGCACGAGATGATGATGATGATGACGTCATTGGGCAGAAACACAAGAAAGTACCACGAGCAGCCTCCATGCATAATTATCTAAAGGAATACTCTCCGAGATTTAACGATAGAATTTACGGCGCTTACAAACGGAATAAAAAATGGTACTTGGGAAACAAACAGTTATTTTTCCAGCCTGATGGTATCATATATATCGGTACTGAAGTAATACGACCTGTTGTAGGACTGGGCGAATTGCTTTTTAAATTACATCCTCGCAAGTATTCGAAAGCTCCATTGCGTCAGTATAAAAAAATGTTGGAAATATCAAATGTGTATTATAAAAATAACAGGCCACTAAGTAATGCATATAAGGATGAACTACATCCGAAATTTGGCACTGTATCGGATTTGTTCCCGAATGTAGGTGGCGGTGACGTAAGCACTGGGTCGTGGCTCTTAAGAATAAATTTGTGACTGATACGCATTCTGAATATGTTTATTGGGACAATGCAAATGAACTTGTGGACAGATTGCATCTACTAATTGCATCTCGACAGGCCGGCAATCATTCTCATGCGAATGAAATAGCAAATATATTGGAAGAGTTGCGTAAATCACATTATATACGATGAGTCGTGTAGAAATAGCTGAAGAACTACACAGGTCAGCCAGACGTCGCTACCCGAGGAGGAAAGTAATTGTGTATGGATTGAGAGATCTATACCAATATGACATGGTGGAAATGATACCTTATGCAAGAGTAAACAACAGGTACAAATACATGCTTACCTGCATAGACTGTTTCAGCAAATATGCTTGGGCCGTGCCGATAAAAACAAAAAGTGCAAAGGATGTAGTCACTGCAATGATGGCCATTTTGAAGGATAAAGGTGCCCCGGCAAATATACAGTCAGATTTAGAAAAGGAATTTTACAATGCGGCATTTCGCACCCTAATGACGAAACATAAGATTAACCATTATTCAACGTATTCGGGCATTAAAGCATCTATTGTCGAATGCTACAATCGTACTCTGAAATCAATGATGTTTAAACAATTCTCTGCTCAGGGGACATACAAGTGGACTTAAATTCTACCCGACCTAGTAGCCACATATAATCGCACACGACATGGTACGACTGGAATGCGCCCCGTCGACGTTACAAAGAAAAATAGTAACGTCTTATGGCAAACTGTTTATAAAAATGAGAAGAAAATAAGTACATGCAAACTTAAGGAGCGTGTTGGTGATTTTGTACGCATTTCTAGAATAAAAGGTACATTTGCTAAAGGTTACATGCCTAATTGGTCCAATGAAATTTTCAAGGTGGCTAGAATACGTCCTTATGAACCAAGGATGTATTACTTGGAGGATGAAAATGGTCAGATCATAAGAGGTGGCTTCTACGCAGAAGAAATTAAAAAAACTAAGTTTCCAAACTCATATCTCGTGGAAAAAGTCTTGAAGAAGAGAAATGGAAGATTACTCGTTAAGTGGCTCGATTTCAGCAAGGATAAAAATAGCTGGATAGACGAGTCTGCAATCATCGACAAATAATGCATGTGCTAAAGATGTTTTGTATGTATCTGAATGGAAATATCATGTACTTGAAAAAATAAATTTTTATATATAAATTGAACATTGTTTTTATTTTATGTTATCTTCCAATCTGTAGTGTGTTTCTTTTATCGCCTGTCCTTTCTACCCCTCCCAACTAAGATGAAGGGGAATGGCCAACTCCCCTCTCCTGACTTCCGTCATATTGAAAGCCTGTATGGGGGCTAAGCGAGACTACTTCTTCGATAACCAGCGTGTTGTAATCTTCACCATGTCATGCAAGAGCACCGGGACACCTGTGTGCGGGGCGGACAGTGATGATGAATATTTAGAGTTTGTTTACGATGCCCTTCGACGAGGCGAAGAAGATGTACGACGACTACAGGACGCCTTAAACGTAGGCGATAGTCCACAGCCATCGGGTCTACACCTGAGGGGGGCTGCTGCCACGTCCCCGCCTCCCTCATCATCAAGAACCTCGTCGCCGTCCTGGGGTGGCAGGCTGTTCACCGCGACACGTGGCTGTGATCGAGGAGGCTGCACCGGTGGTAGGGTCTTCGAAGACCATGACCGCCCCTCGCCGTCAAGGCTGTCGTATCCCGCAGTGCCAGATGCTGACTACATGCCAGGGCAGGTGTTCCTACAGGAGGGGACTTGGGAGTGGATGTAAAAAAACTGCTGCCTAGAAGATGTTGCTACAAGAAATAACTCACCATTTTCATACTTAAATTTACATTGGGACTATAAAGCAACTGTAGTGTGTGTAATAGACAAGGTGGAGGAAACTGCAGGTCATTAGAAGTATGTGAAAACTGTACATTTTGAAGTATGACGAAAAGAGTGTATGCATGTCTTGGGAAGAGTAAGAACATTGCCTGTTGGACACCGTTAGCCGAGTGGGCAAGGTCATGTGTCTTTACCAGGTACTCAGGATTCATAGTTCTATCCTAGCTATCGCCGAAAGAATTTTTAGTTCACACAAAAAATCATAACGGCTAGCTCTCACTCACACATGACTTTATTCTTAGACACTAGTACACTCTAGCAGACAACATAGTAACCATTGGAACAAACATGGCTGCCGACTGCAGCGCTGCCTAGGAGTCAGTGCTGGAAAAAGAGAGAATTGGTGGCGTCATCTGTCGGTGCCGAGAGAGAGAGAGAGAAAGAGAGAGGAGAGAGAGAGACTGATAACTTGTAAAGAGGGCGTCGTCTGTCGGTGCCGAGAGAGAGAGAGAGAGAGACTGATGACATGGAAAGAGGGTGCCATCCGTCGGTGCCGAGAGAGAGAGGATGCCGTCTGTCGGTGCCATGCTAGAAGGAATGACAGAGCGGGAAAATATAGAATGATAGAGCAGGACATTGAGACCCATGCTCTAGACTATTCTCGAAAGAATGACAGAGCAGGAAAAAACGGATGCCAAAAAAACATTACCTAGATCATTCTCGAAGGAATGAGAGAGCAATGGGAGAAAAAAAATTAAATGAGTGACAGAGCAGGATAAAATTTAATACAAGACTATTCTCGAAAGAATGACAAAACAGGAAAAACATGGAAGCCAAAGGATTATATTCGAAGGAATGAGAGAGCACGAAGTACTGGAATGATAGAGCAGGAGAAAAATTAACAGAATGATAGAGCAGGAGAAAATGAAAGAGCAGAAAAAACCTAGATTTTTCTCGAAGGAATGAGAGAGCACGAAATAATGGAATGATAGAGCCGGAGAAAATGAAATACAAGATGGCCGACAAAACAGACGACAAAATGGCTGACAATTAAAGATGGCGGACAAGATGGCGGCCAAGATGGCGGCCAAGGCACCGAGCACCGACGCCATGCACCACCAAAACGAACTCCCTATTCCCTATTACTTAAAGGGGTGAAAAGACCTTAAATGTGTTTCCGATTAACTATCGATATCTATCGAACCCTTCGGGATAGAGAGTTGATATTCACTTCAAAATATTGCTTAGTAGATGTCGGCCAATGAAATATTAAACGTAGTTGAATACAAATATAATACAATTCAGTATAGTTCATTAGTTTTTGAATATCATAGCATATACAGTGAGGATGTATTTTAAAACTGCATAGAACCTCAAGGTAAGGCAGTCGTTATTTTTAAACATGTACAGCGTAAAAGTTTATATTTGGTTTTGTTTTCACTAAACGTAGCGTATCCCTGCAATAATAACTAAGTTTCATTGTCATGAATATTTTTCCCTGCACAAAAAAGTACACAAATGCTGATATTGTAAACGTATAGTTGTGCTGCCAGAATAGTACAGAAAGGAGGCAGCGACAACGTCGGATCAAACACAGGCGATAATACCTTCGCATTTACCTGTGTGGCAATCGTGCCTGGGGATGCGATTGGTTGTCAGCCTTCCTTGGCTATCTCCTATTCACCCTGTTCTGGGCAAGAGCGTTGTCAGGATTTTGATTCGCGTGTAGAAGGGCCATTATTTGTAATATATAGTAGTTATACTAGTATGTTATTGTTGTTTTTTAATTTGATACTAAGAGACTGTAATTAAATAATATATCTAGCAGTAATTATTATAGAGATATAACAGTTTTGTAATACATATTTTTATTTAAATAGAGAAAGGTAATTTATCCGGATAATCCCCCTTATTTTCAGGCTACACTGAGAGAAAGAAATTGTTCACATAACAAAATATATTTGTTTGAGGAATATGTGTTTTACTGAAACATGCGATGTTTCACTTAAAAACGCCTTGTTTACAAAAAACATAAAAATTTTTTTACTGTAACCAGGTAATATGGTTGAACATATTTGTTTCAGTTAAACAATATTTTGTTGGCATAACCAAGTCGCAGTTAGTTGTCTCAGTCTATATTTGTGGCAATAAACTGAATTTTCACTTGAAACATTCGTTGTTGTTTCTCTCAAACAAATGTAGTTTGGTTAGCACGAACATTTGTGATCAAACATGTCATTCGGTTCTAACAAATATATACTTGTTTCGCCGTATACGTATTTAACACTTGTTTGCGTGAATGATGTAATATCATTGTTGTATTAAACAAACAGTTGTTTGTATAACGTGATCAAGATGTCGGACACGCTGTCAACTTATTCGTTTTGGTTAGTTATGTTTTTGTTTCATTCAATATATACTTTCGTTAAAATGTGGTTATTAATAATTAACAATGTAACAAACGCAACCCATTACTTTTCTATCGGTTTAATAAACACATACCCAATTCTGTTAACTTTCCCAGATATATCATCATAACCCAACAGCTGTTCAACAGTTCTGTTGGTCTAGTGGTTAAGGTAATAGACTTCTAATTTTAGGTTTTCGGGTTCAAATCCCACCTCTGCCAAAAAATTTAACTTTGTATAAAAACATGCAGTACATGAATAGTAACTCCGAAATAGGAAAATCGGTGAATAATTAATTTATTTTCAATTTTAAACAACCGGACAATGGCAGGATTGTTACCTAAAACATTCTTATTGTTTCACTCAAACAAATGCAGCTTGGTAAGCACAAACATATTTCACCAAACATATTATTTAGTTCTACCAAATGTATGTTTGTTCTGCCATATATGAACGTACCATTTGTTTGAGGGAAATCAATTATATTTTATAGTACCATTTCTTTTTCTCAGTGTACGTGTCTGCAGTTTCGCTTCTACTCCATATTCATCGATATTACCGTCATTGGCTCTTAGCACCTTAGAAGTGATGTCCTATATTCTCAAATCACTTATACTTACTTGTAGTTATGATTTTTGTGTATTTTCACAAGAAACATTCATTCCGTATGTCCGACTGTCATCAGGCAAGTCTTAAGTTTAGTTTCGAAATGTTAACTTTAGAGAGCATTATTCTGCAATGTTTATTTCATTAATTTAGAAGGTAAAGTAACTGGGCTTTACGTCTTGTCGACAGCGAGGTCGTTAGAGACGATGATACAACTTTGTACAATGGCAGGAGCTGGTAGAGGAATCGACGATGTCTCCTGTAAAGAAATCATCCCAGAAAATGATCCTGCAGCGACTTCGGGAAACCATGGAAAACTGAAATCAGGATGGCCGGAGTCAGGGATCGAACCCGGGTCCTCACGAATTCAACGTTGCCCAGTCACTTGTTTAGAAAAAAAGTAATTTTATTCCAGTGTTACCACCTCAATACATTTATTATATCCTACGTTTAAGAATAAATATGACTGTAGTTACGATATCATTATAAATGCTACTGTAGGCCTACTGTTTCCATTGTGTCACAATATTACTTGCACAATATTTATGGGGGAAATGTATTTTGTTGGTTTTAAATATTTTTTTATTCAGATTTGGCATAATTATAAAATATTGTATATAATCTTCGGCACATGAAACAATGTCAGTGAAGACATTACATATCTCTATATATATAAAAATGAAAGCTGACTGACTGACTGACTGACATATCAAACTGCAGCCCAAACCACTGGACCTAGAATCGTGACATTTTTGTGGGGCTTCCTCTCAGGTCGTAGGCGAGCACTAAGAAGGGATTTTTCGAAATTCGACCACTAAGAGGGTGAAAAGGGGTGAAATGTGTTTCCCAAGAAACGTCGATAGAGCTCGAACCCGACGGCCTATCATCGTGATTTTTACTTTAATAACACTCATAAAAATGCATATTGGCAAATTTAAGGATTTTTCGAAATTCATCATTTAAAGGAGTAGTAGGGAATAGGGGGTTCGTTTTGGTGGCGCATGGCGTCGGTGCTCGGTGCCTCGGCCGCCATCTTGGCCGTCATCTTGGCCGCCATCTTGTCCGCCATCTTTAATTGTCAGCCATTTTGTCGTCTGTTTTGTCGGCCATCTTGTATTTCATTTTCTCCGGCTCTATCATTCCATTATTTCGTGCTCTCTCATTCCTTCGAGAAAAATCTAGGTTTTTTCTGCTCTTTCATTTTCTCCTGCTCTATCATTCTGTTAATTTTTCTCCTGCTCTATCATTCCAGTACTTCGTGCTCTCTCATTCCTTCGAATATAATCCTTTGGCTTCCATGTTTTTCCTGTTTTGTCATTCTTTCGAGAATAGTCTTGTATTAAATTTTATCCTGCTCTGTCACTCATTTAATTTTTTTTCTCCCATTGCTCTCTCATTCCTTCGAGAATGATCTAGGTAATGTTTTTTTGGCATCCGTTTTTTCCTGCTCTGTCATTCTTTCGAGAATAGTCTAGAGCATGGGTCTCAATGTCCTGCTCTATCATTCTATATTTTCCCGCTCTGTCATTCCTTCTAGCATGGCACCGACAGACGGCATCCTCTCTCTCTCGGCACCGACGGATGGCACCCTCTTTCCATGTCATCAGTCTCTCTCTCTCTCTCTCTCGGCACCGACAGACGACGCCCTCTTTACAAGTTATCAGTCTCTCTCTCTCCTCTCTCTTTCTCTCTCTCTCTCTCGGCACCGACAGATGACGCCACCAATTCTCTCTTTTTCCAGCACTGACTCCTAGGCAGCGCTGCAGTCGGCAGCCATGTTTGTTCCAATGGTTACTATGTTGTCTGCTAGAGTGTACTAGTGTCTAAGAATAAAGTCATGTGTGAGTGAGAGCTAGCCGTTATGATTTTTTGTGTGAACTAAAAATTCTTTCGGCGATAGCTAGGATAGAACTATGAATCCTGAGTACCTGGTAAAGACACATGACCTTGCCCACTCGGCTAACGGTGTCCAACAGGCAATGTTCTTACTCTTCCCAAGACATGCATACACTCTTTTCGTCATACTTCAAAATGTACAGTTTTCACATACTTCTAATGACCTGCAGTTTCCTCCACCTTGTCTATTACACACACTACAGTTGCTTTATAGTCCCAATGTAAATTTAAGTATGAAAATGGTGAGTTATTTCTTGTAGCAACATCTTCTAGGCAGCAGTTTTTTTACATCCACTCCCAAGTCCCCTCCTGTAGGAACACCTGCCCTGGCATGTAGTCAGCATCTGGCACTGCGGGATACGACAGCCTTGACGGCGAGGGGCGGTCATGGTCTTCGAAGACCCTACCACCGGTGCAGCCTCCTCGATCACAGCCACGTGTCGCGGTGAACAGCCTGCCACCCCAGGACGGCGACGAGGTTCTTGATGATGAGGGAGGCGGGGACGTGGCAGCAGCCCCCCTCAGGTGTAGACCCGATGGCTGTGGACTATCGCCTACGTTTAAGGCGTCCTGTAGTCGTCGTACATCTTCTTCGCCTCGTCGAAGGGCATCGTAAACAAACTCTAAATATTCATCATCACTGTCCGCCCCGCACACAGGTGTCCCGGTGCTCTTGCATGACATGGTGAAGATTACAACACGCTGGTTATCGAAGAAGTAGTCTCGCTTAGCCCCCATACAGGCTTTCAATATGACGGAAGTCAGGAGAGGGGAGTTGGCCATTCCCCTTCATCTTAGTTGGGAGGGGTAGAAAGGACAGGCGATAAAAGAAACACACTACAGATTGGAAGATAACATAAAATAAAAACAATGTTCAATTTATATATAAAAATTTATTTTTTCAAGTACATGATATTTCCATTCAGATACATACAAAACATCTTTAGCACATGCATTATTTGTCGATGATTGCAGACTCGTCTATCCAGCTATTTTTATCCTTGCTGAAATCGAGCCACTTAACGAGTAATCTTCCATTTCTCTTCTTCAAGACTTTTTCCACGAGATATGAGTTTGGAAACTTAGTTTTTTTAATTTCTTCTGCGTAGAAGCCACCTCTTATGATCTGACCATTTTCATCCTCCAAGTAATACATCCTTGGTTCATAAGGACGTATTCTAGCCACCTTGAAAATTTCATTGGACCAATTAGGCATGTAACCTTTAGCAAATGTACCTTTTATTCTAGAAATGCGTACAAAATCACCAACACGCTCCTTAAGTTTGCATGTACTTATTTTCTTCTCATTTTTATAAACAGTTTGCCATAAGACGTTACTATTTTTCTTTGTAACGTCGACGGGGCGCATTCCAGTCGTACCATGTCGTGTGCGATTATATGTGGCTACTAGGTCGGGTAGAATTTAAGTCCACTTGTATGTCCCCTGAGCAGAGAATTGTTTAAACATCATTGATTTCAGAGTACGATTGTAGCATTCGACAATAGATGCTTTAATGCCCGAATACGTTGAATAATGGTTAATCTTATGTTTCGTCATTAGGGTGCGAAATGCCGCATTGTAAAATTCCTTTTCTAAATCTGACTGTATATTTGCCGGGGCACCTTTATCCTTCAAAATGGCCATCATTGCAGTGACTACATCCTTTGCACTTTTTGTTTTTATCGGCACGGCCCAAGCATATTTGCTGAAACAGTCTATGCAGGTAAGCATGTATTTGTACCTGTTGTTTACTCTTGCATAAGGTATCATTTCCACCATGTCATATTGGTATAGATCTCTCAATCCATACACAATTACTTTCCTCCTCGGGTAGCGACGTCTGGCTGACCTGTGTAGTTCTTCAGCTATTTCTACACGACTCATCGTATATAATGTGATTTACGCAACTCTTCCAATATATTTGCTATTTCATTCGCATGAGAATGATTGCCGGCCTGTCGAGATGCAATTAGTAGATGCAATCTGTCCACAAGTTCATTTGCATTGTCCCAATAAACATATTCAGAATGCGTATCAGTCACAAATTTATTCTTAAGAGCCACGACCCAGTGCTTACGTCACCGCCACCTACATTCGGGAACAAATCCGATACAGTGCCAAATTTCGGATGTAGTTCATCCTTATATGCATTACTTAGTGGCCTGTTATTTTTATAATACACATTTGATATTTCCAACATTTTTTTATACTGACGCAATGGAGCTTTCGAATACTTGCGAGGATGTAATTTAAAAAGCAATTCGCCCAGTCCTACAACAGGTCGTATTACTTCAGTACCGATATATATGATACCATCAGGCTGGAAAAATAACTGTTTGTTTCCCAAGTACCATTTTTTATTCCGTTTGTAAGCGCCGTAAATTCTATCGTTAAATCTCGGAGAGTATTCCTTTAGATAATTATGCATGGAGGCTGCTCGTGGTACTTTCTTGTGTTTCTGCCCAATGACGTCATCATCATCATCATCTCGTGCTCGTTTCAAAATGTTTGTTTCCTCTTCTTTAACTGTTGAATCTTGAGGCGTAACTTCAGCTGGTTGTGGCTTCTCGAGTCTTGATGTGATTGGCGCGAACATTTCTTCCATTGCAACATCTCGTTCCATTCGCGCTCGCTTCGCAAGTAAATATTATGCCATATATTAGCCACGACACGATGCAAGTCCTCTGCAACGTCCGACATTATACTATGTATAAAACTAAAGAGGGCACAGTTTATATATTAGTCCTCTTGTCCGCTGGAATGGCTCCACCGTCAACAATTATGGCAGGTTCGCCTTGCGTTGGTGTGACAAACATGCCCGGTTTGTTGACAGGTTTGCGCGACGGTTGTCT
>PNEQ01090868.1:0-10387 GCA_003012365.1 Medauroidea extradentata
AAAATGGCTTGTTTTCCAGATTTTTTTCTTTAAAAAGTTAAAAGTTTTTTATATATATCAAATGTCTTAGACAGTTATACGACTTTACGATACCTACTTCCGAAAACGATATACTTTAACTTGATTTTTTCTCTGAATAATGATCAATAACAGTACACATGTTTCTCACTGTTTAGCATACCGTACCGAGCACCCTTAATGTGTGTTCTAATGGGAAGGGTACTGGTGAGTGGCACTGGGCCTTGGTCAATGCTTAGCAACGCCAAGATTAGCAGCCTGTAACTACGGTGCCTGCTATACGCGGGCTCATATATGTGTGTGTGTCTGTGTGTGTATGTGTGTGTGTGTATGTATATGTGTGTGTGTGTGTGTTGTGTGTGTGTGTGTATATATATATAGGTGAAGTAGTCGGTGGCGACAAATATACGCTGTTTGTTGGCTTGTAGTTATAAACTATCCACTTGGCCAAGGAGTGTATGAGACCGACTTCTTTGTTTACACACTCGACCATTGTGTCCTATACGACGTGTGGTAATTGTTTAAAATATATTACTACTATATATATATATAGGTGAAGTAGTTGGTGGCGACGAATATACACTGTTTGTTGGCTTGTAGTTAAAACTATCCACTTGGCCAAGAAGTGTACAAGACTTACTTCTTTGTTACACACTCGACCATTGTGTCCTATACAACGTAGTAATTGTTTAAAATATATTACAACATTATATATAGGTGAAGTAATTGGTGGCGACGAATACACACTGTTTGTTGGTTTGTAGTTATACTATCCACTAGGCCAAGGAGTGTACAAGACTGACTTCTTTGTTACACACTCGACCATTGTGTCCTATACAACGTGGTAATTGTTTAAAATATATTACTACTATATATATATATATATATATATATATATATATATATATATATATATATAGATGAAGTAGTTAGTGCTGACAAATATACACTGTTTGTTGGCTTGTAGGTAAACTATCCTTTGGCCAAGGAGTGTACAAGACTGACTTCTTTGTTTACACACTCGACCATTGTGTCCTATACAATGTGGTAATTGTTTAAAATGTATTACAACAATATATGTAGTAGAAGTAGTTGGTGGCTGTACTATCTTTACTGGATTAGGCCTACGCACACCGACACTGTGTGCTGTTTACACTCGCACCATTGTCGTCGCTGCTGCCCTGAGACAACTACGCTAGTCTAAACAAGTACTCTACAACAGTGGCAACGAATATACACTGTACATTGTCTTGTAGTTAACCTATCCACTTGGCCAAGGAGTGTACAAGACTGACTTCTTTGTTTACACACTCGACCATTGTGACCTATAAAGTGTGGGGTAGTGTTTAAAATATATATAAAAAAAAATATAAAGGTGAGTTTTTTGGTGGCAATGGATATACACTGTACATTGTCTTGTAGTTCAACTATCCACTCGGCCAAGGAGTGTGCAAGGCTGACTTCTTTGTTTACACACTCGGCCATTGTGTCCTGTACAGCGTGGTGGTGTTTTCATTTTTTTCCCTTAATTTTAGAATGGATAATTAAAAATTTTGTCAGTACTAATAATACTTTAGAATCATTTAATAATACCTACATTAACTTTTTGTGTTACTTAATATAGTGTCTGGACCAGGTTGTAAAAATTGGTATGAATATCTCTTCAACTTTTGTAGTTATCGTGTGATGATACATTCAAGTCTGGGACTTTTTTCAAGTTATTTCTTTTCAAATTGTATCTGCCTTGAAATTTTTACATTTATAATGAATATTAGAAGGGTCTAACTACAGAGTAAAAGCTTCTTTTCATTCTCAACTATGAAGTGACAAACTGAAATTACAATATCATGTAATTTTTTTTTTTTTTTGCATTTGGGCCATGCTTATTTGAAAGATACTGTATAATAATGCCAGTCACATGGCATTTCCCAAGTAGCAATGTTATTGTTGGCATTTGGTGGAAGGATACTCTAACAGCAGTCCTTCCATAAAGCATTAAGTTACAGTGAGGCAGTTACAGAAATGTTGCTTTAGCTGAAACATACTTAATTTTAATGGCTTTGTTAAAATAATTTTCTATGTAATTCCTAACAATTATGATATAATTTTTCTTAGTTATGTTATTTTCTCTGGTTTTTATGCCAGTTCCTGAAATTAGGCCTTACTATATCATGTAGGACAGGCTGTTATGATAATAGTAGGAGTGTGCAAAAAGTGGTTTCAGTGTTTCAAATATTTTTCTAACGAATATTAATTTTTTCTAATAATTATCTAATAGTTATTGAATAGTGTTTCTTTTTAAATAGGTATACATTTGCCAGTTCATAATTTTGCATTTACAAAGACATATAGAAATCCACTATACTTTATTAATAAAAACATCAAAATTTAGCAGTTTTTACTTGATGAACTTGAGCATTCTTAAAACATATATGTTTTTGTTACTTTGTTCTTACAGCAATGTACTGATTTTTCTTCTCAGTCTTCCCCTTTTAATATGTTTTGAGATAAAACAAAATTGTTTTGCAAACAAGTGCTTGCTACAGATGGTACAGCTGATCTAGTTTACTAGTACAAAGAGGAAAAAAAAAATCTGTAATATACTACAGAATTTCATTGTAGTAGTGTAGTAAATTATTACAATGCTATGAAAAATTATATCTTTGTGTAGAGGGAACAATGTAATGCTAATGTTTACAGACTGATCACTGTTTTAACTAATTGTGGTAAAATAACAGTGAAATTTCCTACGTGTTTCACATTTGTAGAATAATTTTATAGAAATCCTGAAAGAAAACAAAAGTTTGCCCATAGGACACTTGCATTAGCTATTTCATTCATGGCCCTGCTTATTTTATAAATGTTTAAAAAGTGCATAAAGTTCTAGCATGAACTGTTGTAATTAAATTCCAATGAATACCTTGGAGCCACATTTTGGCCACGTTAAATTCAGAATTGCAGAGTACACTACTATTTGATAGTAATGTTTCCCCACGTTTTGGCCATTTTAATTTGTGTTCCCACTCTTTGCGACATCAGTAAGGATCAACAATATTTTTTGTTTCTTTACTTAACGAAAATAAGAATTATTAACTTCCCCGCCGCAAACATTTTATGTAAATAAACTAGTGATGGGTTGTTTGCGAACGACTTGTTCAAAATTAACGACTCGCGAGTCGCTCTTCTCCTTAGAGCGGCTCACGAGTCGGAAGCCCAATCCATTCCAAGTAATCAATATTTGAATATCAAGAGTTGGTAATCGACCTCACAGTCACTATGCATGGTTTTTCCCTGGGTAGGAGATAAGGAAAATGCAAATGTAAGATTTAATTATCTTATTATTTTTCATGCTGCAGTCAGTTTCAAAAAGCATTGAGATGGTAAAAAATTCTATTGAAGCACTATTACACACTTCTAAAAAGAACTCCCGGACCATTTTTTTCGTGACCTTGAACTTCTAGAAACTACAACTGCAGTCACTGGAATTAAATCAGTGTGTCAAATAATAAAAAATTAATAAATTAATCAACTCTTAGTAAAGTAGCTATATTTTTTAATATAATTATAGAAACGCAGAGTAGCAAGCTGCTATCAGCTCGTTCGTGTCTCTTAAGCAGCGTGAATTTGCTAGTTACTCTCGGATCGTTCATCGTTCGTGAATGTTTGAGCGCAAGTTGGAGAGCTGCTTTGACTCATCTGCTCCTCCTCCTCCCCCTCGAGAGTGAAATGACTCTTTTGAATGACTCTCTGTCAAGAGTAAGCGCTCGGGAGCTAACTATTTAAATTGAGCTGGTTCGACACATTACTAAAATAAACAGCGCCAAACGTAAACAAACAACATTAAAAAACATTTCATAGACGTATGCACAGTAACTAGCTAGACGTCAAACTTTTTCTTCCGTTACCATCATCACCACCACCTTGTATATATCGAGATGTTCCATTAGCGCATATCACCAAGCTTCTAGTGCAAAATATACGACGATAAATGAGTATATGCGTGAGTATATCTATGGCCACCAAAGTGACGCCACACTTGAAATGTAAATATTTGGTTTTTTGAGTGTTGAAAACATCTGTGAATGTTAGTTCTTCTCCATAGATTCATTTTAACCATTATATATCCTCGAAAACTGTAAAATCCATTGAATTGTGTTTTGCTTTGTAAGTAGAAATAACATTGTTATCCATTCAGATTATTTTAATAATTTGTTTAAAATTCACTATTTGAAATTTTAAATATTTGCACCCCCCCCCTAAAAAATAGCTAGAGATATGAAAAAATTTTTATCACAAAATTGTGTCACAAACCTGTGAATATTTTAACAATCCCTGAAAGATTCGCAACATTTGTGGGTTTAACTGACTCTGTGATTAAAAAAAAGCCTTTTTAATGTGCTTGTTCAGTCTTTAAAAAAAAAAATTAATAGCCTTTTTTTTGTATACAATTTCACAGTATTTCAATAAAGAAACATAACTGAAATATTTTCACATTTCACTTACTAGAGAAATAGCTTATGGTGCCATGTAGGATTTAATCAATCCAGCCATAATTGATGTTGAGCATTGGCCGACTACTGAATTTAAGTTTGTTATTATTTGGGACCTAAATTTTGTGATTATTTCGGTAGTTAAAAAAGCAGGAGGAAAATATGGTTATTGCTAGCATCAATACTGCGTTAGTTATAATTTTGTATTTGTCTTTGTAGTTAATTAGATGAATATTATCTGTGTAACTGTAGCCTAATTGATATTTTTACAAAACAAGAAAGTTTCGTTACCACAAAAAAGTATTTTGCTCATGAAGGCAAAGACGGCACTGTCTATTTTTATATGCAATGTTTGTGAAAATGCATTTGCACCAATAAAGAAGATTGTTTTGGTTTTAGAAACATGGCTTCATAACAATTTAGTACTATACTGCTGTATGTTGCATTTAATTATAAAAACAGTCTCACTGTGCAGGTGTGCGTAGCAAAAAGTGCCCAAATGCTAAGCACTAACTTGGGCAAATGAGTTTTCTGCAGAAGGTATGCATTCCAGTGATAGAAACATGATGTTCTAAAAATGCTGTAACTCTCGTGTGAGCTGGGAGCGACGAGATATTGTAGTGAAGCATATAAAGAGTGAATAATAGAAGACTATCCTAGGAAAAGAAGCCTCGGCAATCAATTGGCAATAGTTTACAAGATGGGAATGAAATAAAAGCTGTGTTGGCCTATGTCAGTAATTAAATGCAGCACTGCTAATTATATATGTATCAAAGGGTAAGTTGGTAGTTATGTGAATACAAATTATTTTGTAGTGAAAAAATAAAAAACCTTTTGCTACCACTTTTCATGTGTTTTTAACAATCTTTCAATTTTTGTTTCACAGCTTATGAATGATTTTATTCTCCGAAAAGTTTAGGTCTCTAAAATAACTTGTCAAAATCAGGACACTACTATATTATGTTACGAAAAGAGAATATTGTATTTGAATACTAAATCTGATTATTCAGTACTATAACTGCTACTCTACAGAGTTAACGCAAACCATTATCTAAGAAAGGATAATGAATCCAACTAAAATATAATTTAATAGAATCCTTTGTAAGCAAAAATAATCTTCCTAACAATAGTTAAAATTATGGGAAGTTACAGTAATGCTAAAACATCACAAATCAGCACCTGGCTGATGTCAATGCTCCTTCTAACAACACAAACACGCACATGCAACCCAACTCTGCAAGCACCAATGATTATATGGTTTATACATTCCACAGTACATGATACACATATCAGCATCAGCAAGGAAATAAACATTCCAAGTTAAAAATGTTAAATATTCCGTCATTATTGACCACATTCCCTCTGTACAGCTTTACAAGATCAGATGACAATAACCGTCACAACAAACTGACACATGTTCACAAATGTCTTTACTTCATTTACTAATTACTTATTTATGTCAAATATTTATTTTTTCCTCAAACACTTGCTGACTGTCATCTTTCACCCATTGTGCCAGCTCCTAAGATTTTTTTCTATGGACATTTCCAAAATGCAGACAGTTTTATTTATTCCAGCAGAATAAGATTACTGCTGTCAGCTGATGACATAAGTTACTGAATCTGAGAACTACAATTTCTGACCAAAAAAAATTAAAGACTATTAATGACTGCTACAACAAGCATCTGTTAATCTGCAGTAAATGACCAAAAGTGTATATATTGTGAGTATCCATACTCTACACATCAGCACTGACAAAGCAGAGGTAGTACATGTGCACTGACTGTAAAGAAAATATTTTGGAAACAGCTACAACAAAGAATTTTTTGTACAATAAGTACTAAAATATGTATAAAAATAAAATAATGTGACATATCTTAACCAAACTGTACAACTTGTAAATGCTAAGATACAATTTGTTCCAGCATTGTAAGATATCAAACATAAGGAATGGTCTAGAGCATTCCAATCAAACCCCATGCAGTTTAAATGAACAGCCCTCACAGCACTTCACGCTGCATTAAGAAATTATAAAACACTCTGTCAACAGTAATTGAAGGTAACAACAACACATCAACTTCAGCTGCTCACAACTGCTTCTTCCTTCCGCACTTTCTTCCCTTCCACTCCGTTATTTTTCTTGGGATCTTTCTTTACAATTTTAGGTGCTGATTCATTGCTAGAAGATTGCTCCTCTTGCTCAGAATGTTGCCTTTTTCTTGGCGTATTGTTTTTCTTTTTGTTTAATTTCAACTCTCTCCTAGACTTTTTTGCCTTTTTCTCAGCAGCTAACCTCTTCTTGTGTTTCCTCAATAACTTCTGGTAGCTGCTGTCACTAGATTCTGATGCACCTTCTTCCTCAGAGTCTTCCGAAGTAGATGGCTTCTTTTTCGGTTTGCTTTTCTTCTTCCTTTCTCGCCGTTTCCTAGCACCATCGTCAGAACTACTGTCGTCACTTGAAATGTTCTTACGTCTTTTCATCTTATTTTTTTTCTTCAGCTTTATGTACTTCTTCTTATAGTCAGAACTGTCTGAACTCTCGGATGAGCTGTCAGAATCTGAATGTTTGATGCGCCGCAGCCTCTTTTTTTTTCTTTTGACCATCTTCAGCTTCTTAATTTTTTTTGCTGGTAGGCTGTGTTTCTTCGAGGTCTTCCTTATCCTCGCCTTGCTGTTTCTAGCAGCAGAGTCACTGCTGCTGACACTACTATTGCTAGAACTGTCACTCGAGCTGGATTCTTCTGAGTCGCTACTGCTGGAGCTCTGCTTACGCCAGCGCTTCTTCTTCACAGAGTGTGGAGACTGCTCTGCTCTTCGTTTGTTACTCGACCTCACTCTTTCACAAGCATGTTCTCTCCGTTTCTTTTTCGATGACAACAATGCAGCTTCTTCTCTTTCCGAGACTTGCGAGTCTTCGGTATCAGAACCTTTTCTCGCTTTAATATGATACGCCTCTACGTTCTGATGCCTGTCTTTATCACCAACTTTACTGGCTAAGAATTTGTTTGGTTTTTTATCATTTTCAACTTCACTTTCACTTTCATCGCTTACACTATCATCCCCATCTGATCTGTCACTTTCACTAATCTTTTTCTTCATGTTTGCTCTTTTCAATGTACTTCCACGATGCTCACTGTGATGTTCTGAATTGTTTTTTTTCTTCCTCACATCTTGAGAACATTTCTGCCAGTGACGACTTTCCACCACCTCTAGTTTGTTTTTCATTTCCGATTCATTATGAACACTTTTTAAAACTTGTTCACTATCAGACTGGTCTAATTTGTCTGCTTGCTTTTCTTCTCCTTTCATTTTACTCTCTTTGCCATACTCCTTATCGTGTCTTTCCAAATCTTGTTCAGTCTCATAAACATCTTTCATTAACTTCTCACTTCTTTTCAGTTTGTCCAATGCATTCTGTTTTTTAACAGTCTCTTCACTAGTTTTAATATTTATTACTTTTTCTTCAGACTTCCTATTTTGCAAAGAAGGGTCAGTCTTTAGTTCATTTTGGGACATTTTCACGGAAGGTATCTTATCCTTTTCAGCCTGTCTAGTCATATTATTACTACTGCCCATCCTTTCATTATGTTCCTTTCCAACAGAGCTCTTTCCTTCGTGTTGATTCTTCACATCTTTACTCTTTGATTCAGCTTTCTTATCACTTCTGGATCTGTCAGACTCCTCGGCGGGCCTAGAGTTCCTGGTACGATCATATTCTGAATCTTTATTACGGTCACTTCTACTGCGTTCACGATCAGAATCCCTAACACGATCACTTCTGCTGTGCTCACGATCTGAATCCCTAGTTCGATCACTCCTACTCTTCTCATGATCAGAGTCCCTAGAACGATCATTGCGAATCCGCTCGTGGTCTGAGTCTCTCTTCCTATCTTTTCTATGTCGATCACGATCCACGTCATTGCTCCTACGTTGTCGTTCCCGTTCTCGACTGCTCTCCCTTCTTCTCTCACCAGTGCGCCGAACTCTGTCAGAGTCATCACGCCTGCGACGATCACGTTCTGAACTGTTGGTCCTCTGGTCAAGTCTTTGCTTATCCCGTTCAGAGTTCCTACTTCTCTCTCTTCTTTCCTGCTCTCGCGATCCCTCCTTGCGGCAATGCTCTGCATACAGGTCTGGAAGGTCATGCGAGTTAACTTGCAGAACTTCAGCCTTGCGAATTTGTGCAGAACCAGTTGTATTATGCTGTGCAACATCCTCTCTTTTGTGATGGGTTTCTGGTGAATGACGTCTGCTTTCTGCATGCTGAAAACAGAATACCATTGCAACTTGTTACTTTTGAAAAATGTTTACCTAACAAGCACAACGTAAATTTCACACTACATGGATCACTGACAATCTATAGCAAACATTAATGGTGGAGATTCTGAAAGTCAACACACTTTAATTCTAGACAGCTTTACAGGCCTTATAGGTTAATGTTATGAACCTATTTACGTCAAGAAGTTTAAGGAAACAGGATGTCTTTGTAAAGGAAAAAGCAGTGGGCGACCATCAACATCTGAGGAACAGGATGAACAGGTCAGGCAAACATTCCTCACAAGTCCACAAAAATCAACATCTCGTGCCAGTTGCGAGCTAGGAATTCCACAGCCTAATGTTTGGAGAGAGCTACGAAAATGTCTGCAAATGAAAAAATACGGGATTCAGTTGCTCCAAGCTGTTACAAATGCCGACAAACATTTGTGGGAAAACAGTTTTGCATTAATATACAGGACTTAATGGAATATGATGATTTCAGCCCAAAGTTGACTTTCAGCGATGAGGCTACCTTTCACATAAACGCCGCAGTAAACTGGTATAACGTGCAAATATGAGGAACAGAGAACCCCACGTAGTTGCTGAACATGGCCGTGGATCTTCAAAGGAGAAAGGGTCTTGTGCTTTGTCACGGCAAGAATTGTAATCATGTTATTTAGGAGACCTGAGATGACAGATCTGC
Organism: Medauroidea extradentata; assembly: GCA_003012365.1. Classification (NCBI taxonomy): domain Eukaryota; kingdom Metazoa; phylum Arthropoda; class Insecta; order Phasmatodea; family Phasmatidae; genus Medauroidea; species Medauroidea extradentata. Next base: position 9,469 of record PNEQ01090868.1, read on the forward strand.
CAAAAGTGATTTGGTCTTTATATGACTGATTGTTTGGTGAACTTGAGGGATCAGTATTACTTCATGGTGCTGCATACAATAATTTAGGTTAAGTTAAGCTAATTTAGGCTAAGGTCATTCCACTTCATTACATATAGTCTTCATTAGATTAAGGTTAGGCTAAGTTTTGGCGAGATGTTTTATTTTCTGTCTGACAACATTAACTTTGTTTGAAAATGTGTTGGTCCAGGTCCAGTGAGGGCCTGCAGATATAGTTTGTGGTATTGCTTGTTCTAGTGTTTATGTTTGCAGTTTGGTGTAGTGGTGTGCAAAGTGTTGTGTATTGTGGTTCTGTGTAGTGGTCCTTGAAGTGTTGTGTATTGTGGTTTAGTGTAGTGGTCTGTGAAGTGTTGTGTATTGCAGTTCAGTGTTGATCTGTGAAGTGTTGTGTATTGCAGTTCAGTGTAATGGTCTGTGAAGTGTTGTGTATTGTGGTTCAGTGTAGTGGTCTGTGAAGTGTTGTGTATTGTGGTTCAGTGTAATGGTCTGTGAAGTGTTGTGTATCGTGGTTCAGTGTAGTGGTCTTTGAAGTGTTGTGTATTGCGGTTCAGTGTAGTGGTCTGTGAAGTGTTGTGTATTGTGGTTCAGTGTAGTGGTCTGTGAAGTGTTGTGTATTGTGGTTCAGTGTAGTGGTCTTTGAAGTGTTGTGTATTGTGGTTCAGTGTAGTGGTCTGTGAAGTGTTGTGTATTGTGGTTCTGTGTAGTGGTCCGTGAAGTGATATGTATTGTGGTTCAGTGTAGTGGTTTGTGAAATGTTGTGTATTGTGGTTAGTGTGGTGTTACATGTGTAGATTTGTGTGTACTACAGCAGGATTTTATTTTTTGAGGAGGTAACTTTAAGGTAGTTGTAAGACGTACATGTGGAAAGATGCACTTTTAT
>PNEQ01090871.1:0-16531 GCA_003012365.1 Medauroidea extradentata
AGTTGGTGCAGGTCATGTTGAGGTCTAGTGAGGTCGGATCAGACTAGGTCTTGGGCTTCGACAAGTAAATGTTATATATCGTGATATAGTGTTCGATTATGAACTGTGCTGCAAGTCGTTCACTATGTTCATTTGGCAAAGTGATATATTAGTGACGGATTGACATAGAATGACTGAATGATAAGTCAGAGGTAGGATACAACAAAGGTGGAATGAGAGAGCATACATTCAATGATAGTGTGGAAGTGGAATACAAATTGATAATATTTAGTTTAACATCTGTCAAAGCGTGTACGTGTTTCTACGGCTAAATTAAATATAACTCACATTTAATGGTATAAGTTAAATAAATTGATAACGTATTACTATTTTTGTATTGTGATATTTTATGTTGTGCTGGAAACGATCGTTTTGTAGGCAAACATTAATAAGTATTGGTCAAACGTCAGTCTAAAATAAGAACCAATGTGCTGTTTTACATTCTTTAAGACACAAGCCGGTACACAGCCATCTACAGTATATGATCACGGGCTACAAGTCATTACCAAGACACAAGCCGGTACACAGCCATCTACAGTATATGATCACGGGCTACAAGTCATTACCAAGACACAAACCTGAACTTACGATTTAAAGACACATGATTCAGTTTTGCACAAATATCTTCGCGAAACACGTAAAGAACCTCTTACATTATAACATCAAAATCATAACAACCTTTAAACTGCTCAACGAAAAATGGCGACCGACAATATTCTAATTGTTAGAAATGTATTAGGAAGGTTGGTGCCGGCCGATGTGGTCCTCATACCAGCGGGTGCCGAAGCCAACAGTAAGTAGATTGAAATTACATTCAATTTATAGAACATTAAATAAATTGTTTTACGCCATCGACACAAACTAATCGAAATGGTAACCATACGTCTATGAAAACGAAAAACGTCTGAGAGGCTGAGGAGCTTTGTAATGGGCAGTGTCTGGAAAGTAATTAGTGACTACGGGGTGGAATTTTTTATGGGCAAAGTTGTAGCAGAAACATTAGATGGGGTTCACAGCCGCCAGGGAGTATTGGTGTAGTATTTATAATTTATTCCTCAATGTTTCATCTTTGTAAAGTAAATACTAGCATGGCGGATTTTTGTAATTGGGTTTGCAAACACGCGAATATTGCTTTCGGTCTTATTAAACGTTTGTTTTCAAATTACGTACAAACACGAATGATAGTGAAGAAGAGACCTTGTTGTGTACCCGGATGCGCTGATAAAGTTTCTGTCCATTATCGTTTTCTTTGATGTATTATATGAATAATTAAAATTATAAAAAATCGTAATCTTGAAGATGCTGAGAAGTTAAAAGTGTAGGCCTAAGACACGTATCTAGTTTGTGGCCACGGTCTAAGAGGAAGAGGTCTTGTCACTGTCTATGCTCTCCAGCAGTAGAATGCCCCATACATCAGTAGCACGTTACATTAGTATCATACAATACTGTACTGCCCATACACGGACACAATAACAACGCTGTACACTACACTGCTCTACTAAGGGAGAAAGCCTTAACTCCGAGAGATCAAATTTTACAGGAGAGCAAAAATTTTGTTTTTTCTTAATACACCCTAATATTTTGTAAAAAATTCCAATAGTTTGCTTTCATTACGACATTTAAATATTTTGACATCTTTTTTCAAAACAACAACTTAACACTTTTATTCCCAGTACTAGACCAAATTTTGGTTATAAGGAATATTTTAATAATTCTTTACACAGGCAACGACTTGTTATAAGCCGTTTATCCTTAGCGAAAATATGAGTGTTGGTACCAACTATTTAAATATTTAAAAACATATTTTTTACCTAAAATTGGAGTTACGGCTTACAGTTGCATAGAATTTCCATTGTTTACATCACCATCATACATTACAGTACTGACCATACACTACCCCATACAACACAGTATCCCTTACAACAGTGGCACCGTGCAACTGCACAGCCTCTACGTCAACATTGTTCAGTACTTTTGTATTGTACCATTTTTCACACATTTCCATTTGATACTCAATTACAATCACTATTCAAAGTTCAGTAGATGCCTCAGGGCACACGGTTCAGATAAGTCAAAATTACAGGTAGGCACACCCTCCACTCTATTTTAGTTTTCGGGGATTCCATCATAACCATAATTCAAGATGTGTGTCTGGGTTTGAGTCCCGTCAAGTACCAGCTTGGCTACGGGTAACTCAAATATAAGGAACGTAGCTAACTATGGTTGATTTCTTCGGAGTTCTCCCATTCCTCCGTTTCTCTTGCCATCCGCTACTGTTCGTCTCCTCATCCTCCTCTCTAGCGATTCAAGTAATGCATAAGCTATATTTATGCGAGTGTTGTAATTGTGGTTGTCAAGTGTAGCGTGTGGGATAAGTAGCAGAGAATATCTTACCTGGTGTATACGCACTGTAGAACACAGCAGAAGACGGGCTAGCTTAGTCGTCAGCACAAGTACACACGAGTGTACACACTACTAGCGTCTCTCTCGCCTTCTCGCTCTAGACTACTGGCACTTGGCAGAGATAGTTGTGCGTACTACCGCCAGAATGCAGCACTCCCCGCTTTCCCTCCCTCCCTCCATCTTTTCCTCCTGCAGCTGGAAGCCAGATGACCACTCTCGCCACATTACTGAAGGGGAAATGGTCCAGCGTTTTTCCCTACTTCTTATTGAAATAGTTTTTTTTTTTTCATTCGTTAAGCAGAAGAGATACCATGGTTAACTTTTTGTTTTCATTTCGTAAGTTGTTTACGAAAGTGCATGCCAGCCAGTGTTATCAGATTGCAGGAATTTTCCCGTTTTAAAAATGACTGTAAAAAAATTAAACAAGAGGAAAACGCAAATCTCCGCTATTTTGATTCATTATATTCATAAATGTTATTTGTTTTACATTCTGTGGATCCCATGCAAATCAACATAGCTCTGGGGATATGAAATATGTTAGCTATTAAACATAATATTTACAACAAACACGATAGGAATGCTACATAACAAACAATAGGTACGTGATATACACGAGACAACACAACCCTGTAGGCCTACACTAATACAACACTACACTATATCGATATGTGTGTACACACACATAAGAGATAACAAAGAAGCCTACATAAAGCATACAGTTCAATAGACAGCCTTAAATTGCTGTACATCAGACCACATCTGGATATGACACACATCATTAGACACCCATATATCAGACTACAGTGAGTACACATAGTCTATGAGGTACTTACAATTATTATATAAATATACACAAAGAACTGTACGTTACTTTAGTTGCCATGTATGTTAATCCACATGCACGCCTGCATTGCAGCATTGCGTTAGAAATGTGAAAACTGTTGTTTAGGCCCCCTTACGTCGTAGGCGAGCCCCACAAGGGTTTATTAGAACTTCAACCCCAACTAGTATGAAGACGGGTGTGTAAGAACCGTCTGTGAGGATGTTCACAAAGAACACCGACAAACTCCGGCAGGTAATTCCTTATGTATAGAACCGATATCATGGACATACGCCATTCCTAGCGTGTAGGCAACACTGCGTACACGAGTGTCTGGTTTATTCCGCAGCGCTGCACAGATAATGGTGGACATTCACTGTAAATATCACGTACCGTAGTTTAATAATTCACATAACTGTAACCAACACTTTGTTACTGGCTGAATTTGTGTGTATTTTGAAAAATAAAAATTATAAATGTGCAAGTTAAACATTATAAGTATTTGATTATGTTCGTTAAACTGCTCATTAAAGTTCCAACATTACACAAAGCAGTATCACGTCCTTGTCAGCACAAAAGATAGCTTACATCATGTATCATGATATGTGCTGTAATCCCTTTCAATATTCAACACACCTTTAAAATTAAGTGGTTAAAAGTAGAGTTTCAGCCTTAAATGCCACTTAATATTTAACGTGTGTTCATTTTAGATAGCAAAAATGTTTACTGCAATAAACCGTTACGATGTGTAAAATAACACAGCGCTGCATTGTTTGTGTGACACTGATAAGGAAATTTGTTTTCACATGCTTGAGTGGTACCTGACGTTTAGGAAGTCTACATTCAAGGCCAGACAGACACATCACTAGGGTTGAGAGATAAGGAAGTTACATTCAAGGCCAGACAGACACATCACTAGGGTTGAGAGATAAGGATGGTAAGGAAAAGGTGTCGACGTATCAGCACTGACATGATATCGCGTAACTCCTATGAGAGTGCAATGTAAGAGTATAATGGAACCTGACATTTGACTACAAGTTTACAGCAGGGCTGTTCCGGTACCGATAATTCTAAACCGTCCGCTTCTTTTGAAGTGGAAGAGCTTAAAATTTCAAATATTTTCTTTTCTCTATGCATGTTGCACAACTTTCAACACAACTTTCTGGCAGAAAAAATCTCGCCTAGCAATGTCATACTCGCGAGTAATTTACAAATTTAAATGACTTGGTGACTGTTAGTTCATATGTTCCTGACGTCAATTTGAAACCAATGTCAAAAATTAAACCATATCCTTCATTAATTCCCCACCCCCGGCATATGTTTGAGTCACTGACTCAGAAATTTTGCTGAAATATCGAAATGTCCACGAACAGTTACATTCCAGCGTAACCTTTCAGAAACATTGCTACGCAACATTCCTGAAACATTGCTACACAACATTCTTGAAACATTGCTACACAACATTCCTGAAACATTGCTACACAACATTCCTGAAACATTGCTACGCAACATTCCAGAAACATTGCTACACAACATTCCTGAAACATTGCTACGCAACATTCCAGAAACATTGCTACACAACATTCCTGAAACATTGCTACACAACATTCCAGAAACATTAGTATGCATCATTCCTGAAACATTACAATGCAGCATTCTAGAAACATTACAATGCAACATTCAGGAAGCATTACATTGCATTGTAAACACTCCTATTCTTACGGTGTCGCAATCCCGCGGCGTCGGTGGCGTCGCAGGATGGCAGTAAGTGGGTGCTGGGTAATCAACAAGTCACCAAAAAGTGGCTGATTGCGGCAACAGTGGTATCCCAGGAATCCGATGACTCGAGGAGTTAAGTGGGTCGTAACACTTACCCAACACCTTATAAACTCCTGGATTCAGCATGGATTGCTCCGCCTCTGGGCATAGCTGGGAGCCAATCAGAGGGGAGGATTTTGACGGCCTGGTGGGGGTGCGAAGAATGGTATAGACATCGAGCTAGCTACCGGGGGGAGTTGGAGTTGGAGAAGAGAGTCGACGAGAGAGTCTTGTGCTCGGGCGGCGACCGCACCTGGGGACTCTGGGTTCGAGTCTGGGTGCGACCCTCTGACTAGAGAACTAGCTCCAGCGGCGGCACGAGCGGTGAGTTCCTGTTGGTTTAGGGAAGGAGAGCGATCCTTTACCTATCTCCTGTCTCGCCTTACCCTAACCTTTCCACTCGCCTCTATTTCTGTATTGCTGTATTTCCTTGTTCTCTATTCTAATAAACTCTTGTTACCTTCCATCTCTGGCTTATTTATCTTCCCCTTCCCGGGCTAAACTTTACAGCACTATGTAACATTGACTAAACACTGCATTAAAATTGAAATGTTTGCAGTTATACACTGCAGGCTGTAATTCCAATGCATGCACCAAAATTATAAAATGCCAAACCTATAAAATTTTCTTAGAAACATTGGGGTTATAATTTACTTCAAACCCTTATGATGGCACACAGAAAATGTACCAAATACTTATTACTGTAAACGTCTTGGCTCTTGAACTTGAATGTCAACAACACAAGGTATGCAGTATATTCAAGTGTTCTAGAGACCTCAGCAATGCCATTAACAGGCATTTTAATAGTAACTTTCCCCTGCTTTTAGATATTATTTCAGAAGTTTGCCACAAACAATATATATACACACACACACACTCACGCATGCACGTTCGCATGCAAACACACACATACCCTCCCTATGACCAGCAATATAAATTAGGGAAATATTAATAAAAATGTCAGTACGAGAACAATTTGTAGGCTACAACATAAAAATACAATATTAAAAATTTTGCATGACAGTGGTAAAAAAAAGTCATCTGTACTTCTTTTTCTCCTTACGGCTGTGCCTTAACTTTCCTTGAACCAACCATTTTGATATTAAGCCTATCACTTCAACATCGGTAACACCTGGATGGTGCAAACGCACTACTTCTGAAACAGAATAGATACTTTCAATAATTAAAACCTAATGTATTACTTAATAAAAATACAGGTACAGTATGCATCATTATCATGTAATACCTATTGCTAGTTATCCAGTCTGAAAATCGTTGAGAGCATTCTTTGTCTTAGCTCCTGCCCAGCTGAATTGTGTTGCTACTACATTAGACATCGACTTCAGCAGGTTTGTTGTTACGTTTTGAACATCATTTCCCCCTATATGTTCAGCCTTTTAAACTGAAAAAAAGAAAAGATTAACAGAAGGGTAAGTTGTTTTGAAAGACAGAACCGTATACTACACTGAATAACAAAAATTTATGTGAAAACAGAAGCTTAGTTGTATCAGAAACTTTAAAAATAAAACTCTAAGTTCCAGTCTGCCATAAGTATCTATAAAATAACTGACGTATAGTTTTTTTTTATTATTTTATATCTCCATTGTAACTTACATAGTCAGTCTGTAAAAAAATAAAGATACAGTCAAATATTTCTACAGAAAATAATGTTAAAATAAAAGTCGGGCCGTGTCCACGCTGTAAAGGCTATTTTCTGGGAAAATGTCTTTCGTGTTGACCTTTGGTGTGTAATTTTTCATTCAGTACTAATTATTTTTTTGGCTGATGTTATATTACAATATTATAACTTCTCTGTTGACTTGCACTATAAACTGAAAGATGTAAGATATAAATAAGGATTATGAATGTTGATTTAATAATTTTTCCATAAAAATTTCGAGACTTCATTTGCTAATATGTGGTAGAATCAGAACTTCAACTACTGGACTGACGAATTGATTTTACTATTAAATGAAACTTTTCCAGCAGAAGAAATTTTAATTGCAACTCTTAATCAGCCCAAAGCGAGTCTTGTAATACAATTTCAAATTGGCTCAATAAAAATTTGCTTGTCAGCACAAAACATGTACCTATTCTGGATAACCAAATCATTAATTAATATATAAAAGAAAGTCGTGTTAGTTACACTATTTATAACTCAAGAACGGCTGAACTGATTTGGCTGAAAATTGGTGGGGAGGTAGCTTAGAACCAGGAGAAGGACATAGGATAATTTTATCCCGTTCGACCGCGTTCCCGTGTGACGTCAAAGAGAATACAAGTCACTATAAAACGTGGTATAACAAAAACGCATATGACATGGAATAACAAAACGCAAATGACAACTAAACATAATTTTGTCTATGGTTAAGTATGTTTGAAAATTTGATAAGTATAAATTTTGTCAGAAATCAATAATCAGTAATAATTAGTAATTTGTATTCTCTTTGAATCATCATTGACACTGTCGCGACAAAGACGATCGAATCTTTCCCGACAAAGCATGTTCACGGGTAGGAAGACCATCTACGTTGTTTGTTCTTGCGCCTGATAATAAAACAAATGAAGAGTGCAACCTATGCACCAAAATACATTAAAAATAAAGAATCATTGAAATACTTCATCCAAAATCTGCTTATTTATTGCCTGTAAGACGGAGCAGAGTTCGCGGGGCCAGCTAGTTAGTTATAAGTTCAAAAAATAGTTTCAGAAAATAAAATATCGTTATCTGGGATTACTTGGGACATTATTTCAGGTTTTTTATTTTATATGCAAGGGAAATAAGAAAAAAAAATAACATGTGTGCTACTTAACTAGACAGAATTTAATGTTGCACAAATAATATTCATTTTAGGCTACCATGTGCAAATAAAAGGTTAATGTAAGATAGTACGAAGTTTTATTTGAGTCCCAAATAACCCAGATGACAATACTTATAATTTTAAAATCAAAGTTGAGTGTTTTATATGAAGAATACATCAAATAACATTAAATTAAGGTGTCCTATGAATTTAAACCTTAACAAAATTCACGTAGATATCATATACCAAACATAAAGTATATAAGTTAAGCTACATATGCATGCAAGGAGTGCAACAAGTGAAGTGGGGTCTCTAAGCCTCAAAAGGGATATTGCCTGGAAAAACAATTCAATATTTTCCTGCTTTCTTTGAGTTATTTCCTTATCAAATGTAACTACGCAAAGTAATACTTTCATGCGAACTTTAATTTTCAAGTTATTCAGCTTTAAAAGTGCTGTATTTTGAAACGTAATTGTAAACATTGAAAACATGTTCTTATTAGCTAACACTTTATGACATCATCAGACTAGTAGCGGTTAGTTACCGCCCACCATTATTGTTTTAGTCATAGGTTAACGCTACCTGAAGATGCTGATCCAGTAAATTACAATTGGTCATGTCCAGGGAACACGTTTACATAAAACATATTTCAGGAAATTTGCCAATTGTTAACACACAAATTTTTGCAGATTTTTTGTTCGTAATGAAGATTTTCGTGGTTCTGGATTGACAGGAGCAAGGAAGAAACAAGGTACGTTTAGGCTGGGTAGCGTGCATTACGAAGTTCAACACTCAATTTCAAATGTTTGATTCAAACTTCTGAGTGATGATAACCTATAAGGTGGCTCAATTCATTGTGATGTTTTAGATTCGGTAGAAAGAAAACAGTTTTGATTTTAAAAACGTAATAGAGTTAGCATGCGTACGTAACTTACCCTACAGAATAAATAGCTTGGATGTTTTTAACCAAACATGGTTCCCTGAGTCCAGTGATCAGGTATCCTGGCCACGCGAACGTAATAACAATGTTACACATTATTTTTCCATTACAAATCTGGTTTCCTCATAATAATTATTTTTATCGAAACAATTTCTGCGTATTGTGTGAAACTAAGAAAGGGGAGACACCCGAGTGACATATATTTATACGGAAGCTAACAAGAGTCAAGACTTCACTAGCAGTCGCATTTATCGGCCAATCAAAGGTGGCAAGAAAATCGCCTGCTGGCTGAAGTAGCCGAGGGGGGTGTCCGGCATATAGAACAGCAGAGTCATCTGATCACTAACTGTAAGCAACTGACTGCATCTTTTCAGCTACTGACAACAAGGTTTAACGTAAAACAGGTTAAGTAGGTTAAGTAGAAATTGTTGGCAGGGTTACAATTCTTGGCAGTATTGTAGATTTTCATATATATATATATATATATATTTTTTTTTTTTTTTTTGCCGTACAGAAAACCTGAAATGTCATGAAATAAGAAAGGATACAACCAAAATGATTTGGAAGAAGCTATAAATGATGTGAAAGGTGATCTATCGAAAAATGCAGCAGCAAAGAAACATAACATCCCTCGTGCAACTATTCAGTTCCACATGAAGCCAGATTTTGTAAAGAAGCGCCCTGGCCCTTCAACCGTTTTAACAGAAGAAGAGGAAAATACCCTTAAGAAATGGACCATTGATTGCAGTAATAAAGGATTTCCACGGCGTAAAGCTGATGTAATAATTAGTGTGAAAGAATTCCTTCAGTTAAATTATCGACCAAACAGGTTTGCTGACGTCACACCAGGGCCTGGTTGGTATAGGGCCTTTCTCAAAAGACACCCAGAAATTGCAACCCGGAATAGCGAATCTGTCACATCAGCAAGCAGCTGTTCAGCACCCCGAAAGGCTATTTAATGCAGACGAAACATGTTTCATGTTGAATCCCACAAATTCAAAAGCATTAGGTCCAAAAGGAGCCAGAAACATTTACGAGGTGGAGCAAGGAAATTCTAAAACATCCATTACCGTCATGTTCAGTTTTTCAGCTAGTGGGATAGTGGTTCCACCGATGGTGGATTTTCCTTACCAGAGGTTACCTACAGAAATTATGCAATCGGTTCCAAATTCCTGGGGAGTTGGTCGCAGTGATACAGGCTGGATGAAAGCTGAAGTCTTTTATAAATACATTGGAAATGTATTTGTTCCAGTTTTAATGGAAAACAACATTGAGAAACCCGTCATTTTGTTTGTAGATGGCCATGAAAGTCATATATCATGTCGCATTAGCGAACTTGGCACTGAACTTGGTGTTGTATTAATTGCGCTGTATCCTAATGCAACACGAATACTTCAGCCAGCAGATGTAGCAGCTTAAGGTCCTGAGCGAGCACGTAAAAGCTGAAACACTTACAAGTGCGTGTGGTTTGTTCCCATGGAATCCTGATGCCATAAACTATTCAAAATGTCTTGGTAGCGCAACCAGAAATGAGGATCCAGCTCAACTACGCATTGAACTGCTGCCAAAATTAGATTATGAAACTTTGAAAGAATGGTCCTAGCAAAGAATTTATCATTTTGTACCGTATGTGGGATGAAGTATTTCATAAGGGTGCTCCAATACAAAATACTGACAAGAATGAAGAGTATGTTAATTCTACAGCTGTACAAAATGGCGTCGGCTTGGAAAGGCAAGAAAGGAGTGAACGTGATCAAGCACCTAGTAATACATTTCTGGAAGAAGAAAACATTGTTATTAATAACATAGAATTGCAAGTGCGTCCTAACAAACAAGAGAGTCTTCTCAAATACCAAGGAGAGCTGGTGGTCTCATTTGCATACCAAGAAGAAGTAACGACTTTACCTGAAGACCACGAAGAACATATGCTGCCTCCTATATACCAAGAAGAATTATTGGATCCTCCTAAACACCAAGAAGAACTTGCATTACTTTCTACAGGCCGAGTAGAGTTAGTGGCCCCATCTAATGAGGAAGAAGAGCAAGATTTGCATCCTACAGGCATAAAAAGAATAGTGGCACAACTTAAAGACCAAGAACAACCTACGTTTTCACAATACCGAGCAGAACTAGTGGTTTCACCTAAAGGTCAAGAAAAACGAGAGTTATCTCATATAAATCAAGAAGTAATGGCTTCATCTTCTAAATGCCAAGAACAAGTATCTAACTTGCCAAGTACATCAACTTCAAGAACGGAAAATGGAAAAAAATAAAAACAGAAATGTAAGACGTGCATTGTTTCCAGAATCTCTGAATAAAGAAACACTACGTGAATTAAAAATAGCTCCAGGAAATACAGAAGTACACACAGCTCCCAAATTGGTTGAGATTTTAAGGTTTCCCGAATCTCCAAAAAGAAAAGGAAAACGACATACAGAAAGGCAATCATTTGTACTAACGAACAAAACATGAAAGAGATTTGAAATGGATAAATTGCAGAAAAAACGGGACGAATAAGAAAAGAAAAATCAAAGGAAGAGAATGAGAGAAGAGAAAAGTCTAAACAAACAAGGAATGCCGAAGCAAAAGAAAGGGTGACCTACAAAAGGAACTAAGGATCTTGCTGCAAGAGAAAAAGTGGGATCATCTTCGAAAACAGGCTTGTGCTACGTCTGTGTTCGTAATGTTAAAGCTGAAAATAAAGCTTTTGTGTGTTCAATGTGTAATAAATTGTTCCTCGAAATCATTTGCAGCATATTCCTGATGATTGTGATGTTGATAGTTTTGTTTGCCATGTGTGTTGCAAACTCGATGAAAGTGACTCTGAAGGCTTAAATGTCATGCTAACAAGTGACAGTGAGTAGGGCCTAAGCTCAATAGGTTAATTACTCAGTATGGGAAATAAAACTGTTCATAAATTGAGCATGCCAATAATTGTGCATACAGCTGCCAATAAATGTCGCTGCCAAGAACTGTAATTTTTACATTCAATTTTTCAAAATTAAAAAGAAATTGTTTTTTAATAGAAAATTTAGATTTAATAAGTGTCAGTAGATGTAAAAAAACATTGCTTAATATCATGAAATTGTTTCTTTCTAAATAATAATTCATATGTATTGATACTTTTTAAATAACAAAAAAAAATGTGCTCTTAATCCTGCCAACAATTGTCACATTCCCCCTAACTTATTTATCTTGTGTTTACCGTCATAGTTTACACAATATATTGCAGCAATGACTACATACACTAACAGTAATTTTACCGCAAATAGCTTACTCTTATCTCTTCTTGTAGTTTCAAAACACGCAGTTCGTAGCAACTAACGATCGTGACGTCATGGGGCCAACAACTGTTGTATCGCGCAATAAATTATCAAGTGACATCACAGCAACACTAGATGGCGGGGCACGTTTTTAGGGAGCTGGTACTAACATTCTTGTTATTTGCACATTTTTAGAGTTATACTAGCTCAAACAAATGTTACCATTATTCTTTAAATTAAAAATGTTTTTTTTTTTTTTTAATTAAAACACGAAAAAATCTGGCAAAATCCCTATTTAGTGTGGAATCACATCCATAAACATTTAAAAGGAGAAAAATAAAACATACTAATATAATAAAATGGACCAGAAATTAAGACAGTAACATATTAAATTATTATAACTACCCTTTACACAGTAAAATGTTAACTAAGTTTAAAAACTATAAATTAGAAAATATTAACTTATAAAAATTTACAGGGACATCAGAAAATAGAATTAATTTGGGTACATCTAATTTCCCACAGAAGAATGATGATGGAGCATGGTTATTAATGCAATGAAATTGTACAATTACTAACAAAATAATTATAAAAATAAATTGCGCACCACTAAACTTGAACAACTGAGCATCCGTACACGTTGCAAAACGTAACTTGACGGAGTTAGGCAGGTTTTCTCGGTCATCTTAAAGTCAAGTTGTAATTTTAACCCTGGCTTACCTCCTTACTTACTATAACGCCCTAAAAACTTTATACTTGTTTAGTGACTTAAGTAGTAAACTTTTAGTGAAAAAGAAAAATGTGAAATAAAATATTTCAATTCTTCCTGCATCACTACAAAATTCTAGCACATTCATGGACATTTCCCGTGTGGATGATAGTTAATGTACAATAACAGTTTTTCATGGCGCTAGACATCCTGAGGAATTGCATAAATACTCAAAATACAAATTACACATTTTTCGAGATTTGACTTGGAGGGTGTTAAAAGGGGAAATGTGTATTTCGAATAGAGTGAATATAACACAAACTCTATTTGCTATCATGATTTTCACTTCAATTATCTTCCAATACAAATTTTCAAAAATTCATTTTATGATCTTAGAGGTTTCGTATTAAAGGGGATGAAAAGACAAAATGTGTTTCCGTTTAATCCTCTATATCCATCCAACACATTGATTTAACAAAGTGATTTTTATCCAATAACTAGCTAAAATAATCTACCAAATTCCACCCGAAAGCTTTAAAAAAATGGCCTACTTTTGATTACTCGTATTTTTGATATCTCTGACTGTCAAATACCTAAAGTTGAGACTTTTACTACACGAATTTCACCAACTCAAATGTAGTTCCATAGCTAAGAGAGAGAGAGAGAGAGAGAGAGAGAGAGAGAGAAAGAAATAAGAAGGAAGTATTATGCGCTAGCAAAGCCACGAACAGGTAGCTAGTTATAATTTAAATGCTAACATATCCATTAATAGGGATATATGAGCACAAAAATAGCTTTGTATGTGTGCATTGCCAATGATTTTTCCTTACTACCAACTTTCAAACACAAATAGTTAAATCAGTTGGCCCTATCCGATCACCTTACATATCAGAAAGCAATGTTCCTAAAAATATGAAATCTGACACACTAACATGAAATAGATTAAGCTTACATTAAAATTGTCTAAATGTATCAGTTTCACAAATAAGCACGTTAAAAAATATGCTACGATCAGTAAACATTATCACAACCTAGCTAAAAACACCAAACTCTTGATGCCAGTAATATGAAATGTATTATTATAGCTAAGCAAAATCAAAAAATGAACGAACATTGGACTGTCCTTGCTCTAAACACAAAGCTGTTGTTATTCAATAAGATAAGAGAATATATGTAAAACCTTTTCTTACCATTTTGTTCCTGTAATTTGTCATCAAACTCCATGAAATCATTCAGTGACTATACAGCGACCTCAAAGTCTGGGTTCTCCAACTCTGGTTACGTACCTTCACTGGTACTTAGGATTCCTTCTATGTTTTGCAGTCGCTCTTCATTTCTCAATTCTAGACTTAAATCAGGTTTAATTTTCTTAATGTATTAACCTGCGCTTCTGAAAAAAAGTAACATACACAGTTTAAAATAGACATAACACAAATGATGTGTAAAGTCCAACAGATAAGCTAATACCCACCTTTCTCAGACGAATTTCTTGCATCCAAACTTTCTTGAGATGTTTTTGCAATATGACTACCCCAGCCTGAGAGGTTTTTCTATGGTACACACTGAATAGTAGCAGATTGGGACATGTTGAAACATGATGGTGCAGATAGTAGCGTTCTCACTACCTCACATAGACTGTCTGTGTCCGAGGAACAGGTTGACAGTCTTCGTTTTGCATGCTCTCTTCTGACACTATTTCTTGATTTCACAACCTCATATTCAGTTTATGTTCCAGTGTCAATATCCAAAAATATTTCCGCCAACTTCAATTTTTCTATGCCACGCTCATAATTATTTGAAACAAATTGAAAATATAAAACTATGTAATTTAAATAGAAATCATAAAAATAAATAACTTAAAAACACTTCGGCACTTGGCACTGTCCCGGGACTCGACAGGACAACTTTAACAACCAATATATATATATATATATATATATATATATATATATATGTATGTACTTAAACATTTTGTAACCTTCAACATCTAAATTTAATTCTACAGGCCTGTGTCATTTAAAAATTAACTTGTATCTATGGTTATTTGTTCCAATAACTATAGTATGCAATCTCTCATTTTATAATTTTACTTCATATATCGCATTTAAAATGTACCTATGTTTGCATATAACTGTTGATTGTTCCATATCCCCTGAGTCATGCTGACCCTCATGGGATCAACGGAACATGACATAAAATAAATTAATAGTATATATATGTGTGTGTGTTTATATATATATATATATATATGTGTGTATTTTTTTTCCCTCAGTTAACTGTAAATAAAACCACCGAAATGGTTTTTTTATGCTACAGTATTTTCAAAGTACTTTGGCATTAGAAGAAAAATAAATTAATTTAAATGAAATATTTATTCAATATTATGTAGCCTTTTTTTAATAGCTGAAGTTGAAAATGAGGAAAATAAATCTAGATCAAATATGTGTTTCTTATTTATACCTTTAATATTCAAAAGAATTCTGCTTAGTGTTGTATGACACCTTGTATTGCATTTAAGGATTTTAGAAAAATGTACACATTATTAATAAAAATGTTGTTATTCCAGTTGATGTTTCAAGTTGCTATAAGCAATACACTAATAACAGCAACACAGATTCACCCTCGCACTGTCGACCTCTGCACCTTTGTGGTTTCCGTCAGCGAGCGTCATCTAGGATTTACACCTGTCCTTGGGCAGAACACAGTTTACTACCTTTACTTTGTAATAACCAGCTTTAAAGACCTCCAAAGTAAAATGTGACTCAAAACAAAAAAAAATCCAAGGGGGAGGGGAGAAGAAAAATATGAATATTACTCTAACTTTGATTGTGGGGAAGGCGTTGGGGCTGGTCCTGTGATTAAAAGTCAGAAGAAACAATATTTTCCAATTTCGAAATGCTGCTTTAGGGTATTAATTATTATTAATAAGAAAGACAAGCACTGCCAAACACACCTATTTTTGTTCTGTTTTAGTGTTTCTATCCATACATTCCTCACGCCATTTCATTATTGTTGTTCGCTGGTTGCAGTTTACACCGGACTTAAGCATGCATAGTTTTAAGCTGAGAGAGAACCAAGCTACTCCCAACAAACTAAATAAAATTAAAATACACAGGTTTGGGCTTACTGATTAACTTACTTATTTGATAAAATACATGGGAATAATTGGTTATGCACCTGAACCAAGTGATTTTTCAAAAGTGTCTGCAGTGAATGACTTACCTGCAGAGCCAAAAACTTTTTTGACGCGATGTTCAATCCAGCCATCGCATGGTTCCTTCTGATCTGCTATAATTTTGTTAAGCTTCAACTGATTGGTGCAGTTTGGCCACGCACATACACCACTTTCTTCGTTAGAACTAACTGAAGTCCATCTTCAAATTCAACTATATAGAAGGGTTCCATTTTCCTGCAAACAGCTACGTAATAAGTATTTTTTCATCACTCCAAACAATGACAAGAAAAGGAATAATATCCAGCGTTTTTATATCACCCCCATGGTGTGTCAGCAATGCATTGTTCTAATGATATAATAATAAGTTTTGTGCCGTATTATATACGTCACGACTTATATATTAAAATGTTTTGTCTATTTTCTCATAAGTTTAGGTTCATTTTCCTGACTTTTTCTTATTTCATTGATATTAACTTGCTTACATTATACTAACAGTAATTTGGTGTTATACAGTAATTTTATTTTATTCTGGATGTTTCAGTACATTTTATTTTTCGTTACAG
>PNEQ01090872.1:7448-20348 GCA_003012365.1 Medauroidea extradentata
AAAAAAAAAAAAAAAAAAAAAAAAAAAAAAAAAAAAAAAAAAAAAAAAAAAAAAAAAAAAAAAAAAAAAAAAAAAAAAAAAAAAAAAAAAAAAAAAAAAAAAAAAAAAAAAAAAAAAAAAAAAAAAAAAAAAAAAAAAAAAAGTTTAAAAAAATTAAAAATTAAAATAAAAAAATTGACTAACAAGAAAAACAAGAAGTTATCAGCATAGTTGAAAAATCTATTTTCATCAAAATTGGGAGTAAAATAACCCTTAAAGTTAAAAATATTTATGTAATAGAGTAATAGTAAATGATAAAAATTTATTCAGTCGTATGATACATGAAATATACTAAAGATAAGTCAGCTTGCTAAGTAATATGCGAGTAACCAGTTCTATCATAATTATACAAAAAATAGCCGCCATTTACAAAATATTACAGTCCGAGGAGCAAAATACACACAAGTCAAGCAGGTTAGTTTGCAGTATACGTGTACCAAGTTTTATGAAATGCTGAAAAAATATATCCTAATATATGTATTGCTACATTAAAAAATATAAAGATAGCCATCATTTTGAAAATATGAAGACCGGATAGAAAAATTACACAAAAGTAAAGTCAGCTGTGTATGTAGTTAGTGTGCAACAAGTTTGATGAAATTCTGAAAAATTATTCCTAAGATATGATATATTATGCTAAAAAAATTGCCACCATTTTGAAAATATCAAAGCAGGATGTACGAAATAGGCTAAACTTAAGTCAGTTTTGTATGTAGTGTATGTGTACCAAGTTTGGTGAAGGTATGAAACATATTTCCTAAGATATGTAAAACTATGCCAAAAATATAAAACCGCCCGCCATTTTTTAAATTTTGAACACATGATGAACTAAATACACTATATTCAAGTTAGCTTTGAATGTAGTTTATGTTTACCAAATTTGATGATATTCTGAAAAATATTTCCTTAGATATGTGATACAATGCTAAAAATATATCAAGGCCGCCATTTTGAAAATATGCACACAGAACAAATGAAGTACACAAAAGTCAAGTCAGTTTTATATACAGAATGAGTTTGAATTCGACCGACAAACTTTGTGGGGCGAATCCTTATGCAAAATAAGGTAGGGTTTACATTCTACAGTTTGGTCGAAAATGCACATTAAGGGCATTATGACCACATGAAAATGGATGTGGAGAAGCGATTTTAATGAACCCATCGAAAAAGGCTGAGTGTATCGCAAAAATCATAAGGATAAGTGTCGGAGGATACAAAGATCTGTTTTCTGACGACATGTACGAATCAACCCCCTCTGTTGGAAAATGAGGTATCCGAGATTGTGATCGTATGGCGTTTCGTACCTGCAATGTTGTATCGTGGTTTGATGCCTGTTTATGAAAGAACATGTGTGAAAACAACGAAAAAGGTCGGCTTGGTAAAACACCCTCCGGTCAACAGTTTCACCAAAAACAATGACCGACATATCTGCAGGTAGATTGGAGTGGCGTTCCCCAACGCCTTTGTGGTTATGCAACTAATCAGGTACTGCTACTACAGGGGTGGCGGTGGTCAGGCGGCCACGTCTCTTTACACCAACGTAGCCGACTTGAGTTCGATACCCGGTGGAATTATCTCAGTGCGCCACATGTGGAGAACATTGCTGTTGTTCGGTAGGTTGACTCGGGGATCACACATTACCCCCGCCCTTACGTTCTGGCGTTGCTCCATACACACATCGTTCGCCCCCTTTCCTAAATGGCTCGACAGCCATTGCTGTTCAAAGCCATCCACATCTCTCTACCACACCGGTACCACATATGTATGCAGTGGAGTCCAGCGGGGTAAGCTACTAGTGTGCATGTGTCCGTCATTTTATTTACACATTGACACCAACAAGAATCGCTCGATTAAACGGTCTCCATTTTCCACGCACAGTTCGCCGCGACACACCATGTTTTGCTGGACACATGTAAAGACACCCTGCCTGTCGAAATTGTTGCCAGCCGTGGTGACGATCCGCCAAACTAGAGCTCCTTCACTTAGCACCTGAGTCTCATACACGCATCCCCGTACCAGCCCCCAAAAGAAGAAGTCCAGTGGGTTAAGCTCCGGTGAACGTCCAGGCCACGCAATCCATCGGTCAGGGAATGCGTTGTTCAGGTACGTGCGGACGATATGCGCACGAATGGGTGGGGCACCGTCGTGCTGTAACCACATTTGTTGCCTTGTTTGCAATGGTACATCCTCTAATAACTCCAGAAGAGTTTCCTGTAGGAACACAAGATACCTGTGGCTATCGAGGCGGGGTGGAAGTACATACGGCCCCATTAACACATCACCAATGATACCAGCCCACGCATTGATGCCGAATCACTGTTGGTGACTGCGGGTAAATGTGGCATAAGGATTTACATCTGACCAGACATGGCTATTGCGCGAATTTAATATGCCTTCCCCGTTCGAAGAAGGCTTGTCCGTAATGAGAATGTTCGTTTCATAACCAGGTACCAACTGTACACGGTGCAGGAGCCATTCTGCAAAAAGGTGTCGCCTCGGAAAGTCGGCCGGCCAATGCTGTGCAAATGATATGGATGCAGCATCTGTTCGTTCAATACCTGCACAACAGTATGCTGACTGATGTTAAGCCTGCTGGCGACTGTACGCGTATTAATGATATGATTGTTTTCAACAGTTTGCAGCTCTTGTTCTTCGGTACGTACGGTACGTACATGGCGCTGACGCCCAACATTTGGTCTCGTCATATTCATGTGGCCAGTCTCCCATAACTGGCGGTGCAGTACAGTAATCGTTGTGTGATGACGATGAGGCTGCCTTCTGTTCGGATATCGCTCTCTGTACAAGCGTTATGCTGCTCGTGCATTAGCCACCACCTCACCATAACCCAAGATGAACTTCGGCGAGTTCTGGCCACGAATAGCGTTCAATAACAACGCAGGGCACGACTTCCACCTGTTGGAAAACAGTGTTCAAACGTCACATGTACCGCATTCGACTCCCAGCACGCCATTCTGAGTGTATGAGGAGGGCCACACAGATTGCACTCTCCCCCCTCCTTTCTCCCTTACTAATTGTCGCAGATTTGCCGATACATTTCGCCGGAGGGTATTTTACCGACGCGACAATCGTTTTTTTTACACATGTCCCTCACCGGGTATCGAACCCGCATCGCCTACGTTGGAGTAAAGAAATGTGACCGCCTGACCACTACCACCCCTATAGTAGCAGTGCCTGATTAGTTGCATAACCACACATGTGTTGGGGAACGCCACTCAATCTACCTGCAGACACGTCGGTCATTGTTTTTGGGGAAATGGTAGCCGGAGGGTGTTTTACCAATGTGAACATTTTTGTTGTTGTTTTAACACATGTTCTTTCATAAACAGGCATCAAACCATGAGACAACGTTGAGGGTATGAAATGTCATACGTTCACAATCTCGCATACCCCATTTCCCTACAAAGGGGGTTGATTCGTACCAATATCATGTCGTCAGAAAACAGGTCTTTGTATCCTCAAACACATATCCTTACGCTTTTTGCGATATCTCCAGCGGTTTTCGATGGGTTCATTAAAATGTATTCTGCACATCCATTTTCATGTGGTTGTAACGCCCTTAATATGCTTTTCCGGCCAAACTGTTAAACGTAAACCCTACCTTATTTTGCGTAAGGAATCGCACCATAAAGATTGTCGGTTGAATTCAGACTCAACCTGTATTGTATACGTGTACCAAGTTTGATTATATTCTGAAATATGGTTCCTCAGGGGCGTCATTTGGGGCCACAAGGGGGGGGGGGGCAAATGCCCCTCCCCTGGATTTAGAATTTTATGTGTGTAAATATATTTTTTGTATTTTTAAATTTAAATAATGCTAACTTAAGCACACAAAACTGAAGTTTTATTATTAAAGCATCTAATCCATACATACTTAATTAATAAAAAAGATGCAACAAGGTCACTGTCGCCGGAAAACAAAATCTTGCCCCCCCCCCCCCTAGAAAAACCTGAAATGACGCCGCTGTGGTTCCTTAGATCACTAGCTTGACAGAAAAATGTAAAATGGCCGCCATTTTGAAAATATGAACAGGGCGTAAACGAAATATATAGAAGTCAAATCGGATTAAAAAGTACTATATGTGTACGAAATTTGATGAAATTCTCTTCCTGGTTCAAAAGGTTTGAGAGAGAGACACACACACGGTCACACACACACGTACACAAACCCACACACACACACACAGACATAAAGGTGATCTCATAACCCTACTTTCTTCTTCGGAAATTAGGCTAATTACATTGGTATCGAACATCGAATGTTGAGCTGCAATATGGCACCGCTCAGTTTGGTCACACGTAAAGATAGGCCGTCAACACTAGGCTTGTACCCATTGGTTACGTGTGCGCTACTGGACGGAGAAAAAAATTAAAATACGCCTCGATATGTTTTTGTTACATTAAACAGACAGAACTATCGTAGGCAAACTGAACGGTTTTTGTGGGCATGCGTCATTGCGAGTGAATGATGCCGTAATGCAGAAATACACCACGATAAAACCAACAGCAAATTGAGAAAAGCCAGTATAAGTAAGCGTCAAGCATAAAAAAGCGTATTTGCCAATTTAAGGGTTTTTTCAAAATTCAACCTTCAAAGAGGCCATAACACCTGAAATTTGTTTTCGATGAGTTATCGATATCTGTCGAACTCTTCGGGATATAGAGTAGCTTTTTATTACAAAATATGCTGACGTGAATACCCAAAAAATTGTTTTTAGATTTTTCGAAATTCAACTCCCAAAGAGTAAAAGGGGGAAATGTGTTTTAACGTTAAAGAAACTATTTAATAATGAACGCCGATAAAGTGTCTAAATTTCAAACTGTTCCCCTTACAAACAACGACGTCTGACCTGTCACCGTATTACTTGACAGTGCGATATATGTATCAAGTTTGATAAAATAATGGAAAACAATTGCGTAGATTTACCGTCAAAATTTTCAAGAGATACACGCGGACATACACACAGACAAACACAAACACGAAATACACACAGCCACATATACAGGTTAGTGATCTTAGGATGCCATTTTTCCTTCGACACGTAGGCTAACAGCAGACAATGAACGAATAGACAGTGCTTGAGTATGCATAGGATATTTGATTCTAGCATGCAGATAAATGAATTCGCGAAATTTCACCATCTCTACGCATCACTGTATTCACAGGCAGGGTCGGTTTTAAAGGGAGAGGTGAGCTACCGGGCTGAAACCCGCCCCTCCACCCCCTAAAATTATGTTCAACATTACGTAGCCAAAGTATGCCCAGTCGCCTCAAGGAAACTGGAGTTTTGGTCTAAGGTGATCCAAGTACATTCAACGTCTCCTGCTTTGTGTATGTTATTTTTAATGCACTGTAACAGTAAACAGCTACACTTTCGAGATGGCTGGTATTGTTTACAACCCATAAAATCACGTAACGTAAGCCCACCTCCACCCCTAAAAAAATATGTTTCTAAATCAGCCACTGGGCACGGTATGTCTCGTATTCATCTGGCAGAACGCTAGACTTCTTAGTCCTATAAATGCAGTGGCCACACTCGACTATACACTGCTATGATTTTTTCACGAAAATTATTTCGCCCCGGCTTGTTTCAGTGCCATACGGCCACATCTGCAATTCTGTGTCCTGGTATATGGTGGCGTGTCTTTGTGAAGTGATGTCTGCTGTTTGACTGTGCCAACCACAGCAAGGTTACTGCCGCACCATACGTCTGTAATTTGTGGGCAAAACTACAAGACACGTGAGAATTAAAACATCAAATTACTGACTATGAAGGAGAACTGCAGATGTGCACGTAAGGCACTGAAAAAAAAACTGGAGAGAAATTATTTTCGCGAAAAGTTCTAACCTAACAAGCGGCTAGCGCGTCATAATTCCACGAATTAAGTACTTATGCATTATTTGATTGCAGTCGTTAAAACAGCTGTCGTTCAGTCACAGAAGTAACAGTGTAGTATAGAGCCTTGAAATTCTACCTGTGCTAGACTATACCCGCGTAATAATCGTGCTTATGTGCATCACACACCACGCATGCGCGTTTATAGGCCTCAAATCCTCAAAATGTGTCTAACTTGTGGCTATTCATTCTGTAATATTTTGCTGTTCAACGCTCCACTGTTTAAATTAAAATGAAACTAAACAAGTATTTATCCATAGCAGAACAATTGGGGGGGGGGGGGGCATAATTAGAAAAGAAAATAATATATTTATTGTGTGTATTTATTTCTATCTGAAATATGTTACTAACCGCAGTAAAATTATTGTGTTTTGATTATTAACACAATTAAGATAGATATAAACGCACACGAAAAATTTATTATTTTTATTGCTATTTCTTAAATTTTGGAGCTAACATGGTTTGGATTTTAGGTCACCAAATTGCAGTTATTAATATTTAAATAGCAATATTTTAATCATCATAACGTAGTACACTCCTCTTTGTAACAAAGACTCCATCTTCATAGCAGAGAATTTAATTTCCATGAGGTTGGCCTTCATGATGAAACCTGAATAATTCTGACAATCAGAGCGTTTAAATAGTATTCTGAAGCATATTAATTAGTTAAATCACTACCCACATAGCACAATATCTTCAATACCGGCGCTGTGTTCAAAAGCATTCGGGAAAAGCTGCTTAACTTAATCCCTTTAGCTGCCACGACCCAGTAGTAAAGCGTCTATTTTCGCGTGAGGACAGGATGTTTTTAATTAACTATACCAGTGAATTTAATTTTCCATGGCTGTAATACAGAATAAACCCCACAGTTAAGTTAAAAAATGCACGTTTTCGTTAACAGTACCGTCAAATGATGGCATCGACTTTGCAGAAATTAAATTGTTCAGATTTCCAGTATCAACACTTATTATAGGCTACAGGAAAATGAAAAATTGCGTGTCAGTATTTGGGATGGGCAATCCTAACATATGTAGGAACGAAATTATTCTATGAACATATGTCCGAAAACGCACAATCTCTGCACTACAGTTCACAGAACATTATTAGAGATCAAAGTATGTTGTGAAAATGTATTGTGCCAAAATGCCCTTAAAACGCTGTAGTTTCTTGCAATACATTTGATTCAGTGATACACTTCTGACAACTTCTGACACAACGTAGCTGTCTGCAGACCAATAACGGCCATCAAATATTACAATATCGGGATTCTTACTGGTTCGGTCAAATAGGGTAACAGCTCCAAGTACAAGCGATAGCCAATAATCTTCTGGTAAGCCGAACGTGTGTTGAAATCCAGCAAACAGTCATGCTTTCCAGCGATAAACCGTCATTCAGCGTACCAGAAGATTACTGAATTTCGCTTGTACTTGTAGCTGTTACCCTTTGCCTGAGCCAGTAAGAATACCGTTATTGTAATATTTGATGCGTGTCTGGTATTGTGTCAGACGTATATCACCCAATCATACATGTTGCAAGTTACTGCAGTGTTTTGAAGGTTATGTAGGCACAAAACATTTCCGCGATATGTCATCATTTCTAAACGTGACGTATAGTGCGTAGCTTGTGGGCTGGATCAGTGTGGAATGTCATTGCAGCTAGTATTGGCAGCTACGTACCAAACTAATCGTATTTGATTATACGGTAGGCAATGTCCGATGTAGCATTCCTCACTAACATGATCCCAGTCCACGTGCCACGTACTGTATGTCATGAACAGAGGTGCGTCAATTTCGCGTATTCATCTATAAGGAGCATAGATTTTTCATTCTTTTATATCCGGAAATTTTTCAATTTTTAATATAGAATAAAATATTTTCCGGAATTTAATCAAACGTGGTACACATACTACACAAGAAACTTACTTGAATTTTAGTTATCATGTTCATCCTTTTGTAATATTTTTAAAACTGTGGTTTTTTTTATCTTTGTGATGGAAAGATATCTCAGAAAATATTTTCCTCAATTTAATTAGACTTGGTAAGCTGACTTATCTTCCGTATGTTTTCTGTTTTATACTTCTAAATTACTGTTATAATTTAATATTCCCAGGTTACGTAAACGATTTTAACTTTCACGGTCAGTTTGAACCCACTTTGAGGAAAGTGGGCTTATAATTTACGCTGGTATCTTCTTGTTAAGTAATCAATTAATTTATAATATTTGGCATATATATGCATATATACACACATGTATACCCATAAATAATATTGCAGATTTCAAGACTTTCTTGTTATTAAATTTACTGGACCGTATTACTTAGAGTAACACAACAAATCCAATGTAATCGTAAATGCTCTGCTTATTTTCAATAGTATTCAATATAATAAGTAAGTCCTATTGTCCTCCTAGTCTACATATTCACTTTTATATTTGAAGTTTGGCAGTAGACCGAATTTTCAGTCTGATCAACACAAACACTTTCATCATAATTACTTTAAGCTGCGGTCTAGTGGTCAGACTACTAGCCTCCAGCCACGCAGATTCGGGTTCGATTCTAGACTGGGTCGTTCCGGATCTACGCATGCGGGTAGACGTTGTCGTTTATTTAACGGTTTTATCGGGGTATTCACGCTTCCCCCGAACCAGAATGCCAACGTTACTCCCCAACAACCTCATATTTCTTCTCTACCAGCGTTCAAGATATGAAATTACTTAGCGCATGAAGAAGTCCATGTCTATAGCATTATCAGTGTTGCTGCGTGCAACGTTTGTTATTTTTCAAGCAAAACCACTAAATTAATTCCCAATATGTTCATCTACGAAAAAACCCACACTTGAATATACTCTACTATTACTTATTTTAAACTTCAGTGTTTAAAAAATACCGCTCGTATTTGTAAAATACAGCACTTCAAGCATGCGTTGAACTTTATTACAAATAAAATTACAGAGTCCCGTTTAAGAATGTTCAAGAGCGATAAAATGTTAATTTTATATTTTTATGAAAAAAATGTTAGTTTTGTAGTCGATACTTGCAAGCACAGTTTCCTCTTACAAAACAATTTTACCTTTCACAGTTTTCTCATAACAAGGGATCCAAGTCAAAATTTGCTTGTTACGCTGCCATGCAAATAGGGAAATCTTACTGACCTACTAAAATGAAATAATTTACTATGAACTTACACACCATAAGTAGAGACGTGTAAAATTCGCGTTATTTTCTATAAGAAGACTGAGCTCCGACGTACTGTACGCTCGTACGACGTCTGCCATTAGCTGAATTTGGTGATGCTCGCAGGAGACATCTTCTGGCCAATAGTAGAAGTCTCCCAGTCCTAGTATGCAGGGCACTCACAGTCAAATGACACCACAGCTATCCAATGAAAACACGAAACATGTTCAAGAATATATAGGACAGTGAAGTCTAGTATATCACCAAATAATAACGCGAATTTTGCATGTCTCTAACCATAAGCTATGCAATAAAAAATTTAACACCCAAAGACATAATATTTTGAATTTTTAAAAATCGCGATAGTACAAAAAATTATTGCATATTCAACAATTTTTTTAAACATAAAAATGGTTCACGGGATTTTTTTGAGTGCTTAATTTCGTAGCTTAAAGCGTGTTATTTCACCATGAAATATTTCACTTACGTAATTCAATTGGTTTTCAATATTTGCATGGCAGCAGTACATGCAAATTTTTCGCACTGATATGAGAAAACTATGGGAGCTAAAATTGTTTTGTACGAGGAAATTACACTCCCAAGTATTACCTACAAAACTAACAGTGTTTTGTATAAATATAAAATTACGATTTAATCGCACTTGAACAACCTTAAAGTCACGTGGAAGAGACGAGTAAAAGAAACCGCTGCTCGTCATCGTTTTGTAGCTCCGCGATTAGAAGCGAAGCAGTTATTGTCGAGTGCGATAGTCTGAACATTATTGTTCCACTGGCTGGGTGAATCAAACGCAGTCAATAAAATCCTTTGCATATGCATCTAAACGGAGTCGTAGCGCTTCACGGACGTTATGCTCTACGCGGGACTGCTAAAATTATTCTCAATACTTTCGTCTGGAAATAAACCACGTGTTCCCGCCTTCAGCCAGGGCCATATCGTGTAGTTTGAGCCGGCTGTTCGACTAGCGAGACTTACCTGTCGCCCGTTCATCCTGAAGAACGGTGAGATGAGTGTGGAGCAGCGACGGAATGAGAGAGGTGGAGAAACGGGAGTTCTCCGAGAAAACCAGCCAGCCACGTTTCCCTCATGGAAAATATCCGAGATGGAACGCGCCGGAGATCGAACCTGGATCGCCTAGGTGGGAGGCGAGAAGTCTGACCCATTCAACCACCACGGCCCCTTCAAAACATTCATCTATTAAACGAAAACACTTCCATTACTGTGCTTCTTTGTTTTTAATACTACAGCACGGCTATATAAGATAGATGTTTTGAGATCCCTCAAAATGGCGAAAAAACGCTTTTTTTTCCAGAATGCTCCAATAATAAAAATACTAAATCAATTAGTGAAACCGAAACATATGAGCATAAAGCCTCATTCACACTAGATACAAGACTGCTTCAGTTAAACGTCTTCAGCTTCATGTAACGGTTGCACGAACTCCGAACGGGTTCAGGTCGCATTACCCTTCCCGTCTTACGTATTCTGTAGTTTCTTATGTAATTTCAGGCGACATATCTTCTCTACTTCACTTCTATTGGCCACTTCGTGTAACGATCTGTGTAACAAATATCGCTGCTATTTGGAGAGATGTTTTGCACTCTTTAAGTTAAATAAACTTTCACTGTTAAATATTTTTACATTCAATTTAAACACTTAGAAGAGTTTCAGTTAGATGCAATGTGATGCTTAAAAAGTCATGAATGTTCTTTAAAAAAACGATAATCATTAAATATGGTTCATTACAGGTTCCAAGATTGTTGAGATTAGAAAGTTCGTTGAATATATTCAGAATACAACTTCAAGGTCATCGCTTAAAATCCCACGGAAAAATACGAAAACAGGACAATATGTTACAGTTTGTTGTCCTGCAAAATTACGCGGTATTATTAATAACGTGAACATCAGTCTCGTTCTTATTGCTAACATTCCGTTGCCTCCAGCAGATTACCAAAAAAGCGTTCCTCGAGGACTTACCTTAAAGGTGTTCAAATGGGGAGAAATCAAAATGTCATATTTGAATGAAATAGTGTTAGTTTTGAAGATGTTACTTGGGAATACATTTTCCCCTTACAAAAAATAGCTCAGCCAGTTATTTCATAATGGCATTTAAAAGTAAAAATGTGCATGTTTTTACTCCATATACTCCGAAAACCAATGAACATAATGAAATGAATTAATTCGTAGCGCAACTACATATCACGGACTAGGGCTTAAAGAATAATGCTATCCCACTTAAAATATGTTGGTTTTTTAACTGCTAAAAGTAATAAAAAATTTCGGAATTACAGATTTTTTTGAAATACAAAATATTTTTGGTAATTCGTTTTTATTTACATAAAACTGCAGTCTGTGACACGTGTTTTACAGTAAATTATTTCGTTTGATTATGTTCAATTGGTTTTCGGAGGGTGTATGTAGTAAAAAATGCCAATTTTGACTCTAAAAAGATATTTTGGGAAAACTGGCTGAACTTTGGTTTCCATTAAACGGAAAATGTACTGCCAAGTAAGGTCTACAAAACTAACGATATTTTATATAAACATAAAATTATGATTTTTCTTCATTTGAACATATTTAACGTGCAGCATCACAAGCAGAGTTACAATTACTGTTTTTTTAGAAACAAATATTATAAATGTATTTTTATAGCGCTCTATTAAAATTAGTGCTATGATATAAACTCAAAAATGTATTACGCATGACCAATATTGACAACGCAAACAGCCTTATACTATAATTAAATTATTAATATATTCATTTTTTCAGGATCATTCTGTAATTCGTATGTTAACATTGTTAAATAATATCGAAGGCGTTCTTATGATGTCAATGCGCTAAAATAATGATTTTAAGTAATTTTCAAATGACAAATTTTGTAACTGTACATAAATGTAATATTTAACCTCCAGTGTAAGACCATGACTTAAGAGAATATTTCTGTTGGTCTATACTTTAAGTAGCAACAACTACACGAACTATAACCACAAGTAATTCGCAGGTAGGGTCATTAACTCTATAACATTGTAAAATGATTTCCGTTGCTTTTGGTGCATAATTACGATACATGTAGCAAAATTGTTACATATGTCTAAGGTATGTAGCTCGACGGAAAGGACAGAATTACCAAAATGAATTTGGTGGATTTATGAACATTAACAATGAATACATCTTCAATTACGACAGATGTTTAAGTAAATGCGTAGTATACATTTTGTTTTGTGAAAATCAATGTTTTAACGGATTGTGCTTGTGCTTTGTTAGTGTATAAATAATTTCAATGTAACACATTAAAATTACTACGAATTTCTTGAATTCTTTAAACAGCATCATTAGGGATGGTGAAATTTCGCGGATTTTAATGACCTGCATGTAAGAATAAAATATCCTATGTATACTCAATCCGGTCTATTCGTTCATTGTCTGCTGTGGTCGGGACATGAGTATGCATAGGATATTTGATTCTAACATGCAGGTCATTGAATTCGGGAAATTTCACCATCTATAATCATCATTAATTTTACATTAAAAATTCGTGATGCATTGGTAGTACACCTACTGAGAAAAAAATTTTGTTGATGCAAACAAAATTTGTTTCAATCAACCAAATCATTTGTTTACAGAGGGGCAACGAAATATTTGTTTGCTTGTACCAAATTATTTTGTTCCCTCGATTTGTTTGAGGCAAATAGCTGAATTTTGTTAGCAGTACCAAATATTTAGTTGGTCATAAAAATATTTCATTGGACATATTAA
>PNEQ01090873.1:0-20249 GCA_003012365.1 Medauroidea extradentata
CCAAAGCCGGCCGCTCAACCAACTGAGCCACGGGGGGTCGGCGCCCACTACACTACAGTATCGCTCTTACTTTTCTCTTTTGCTCTCATTATTCATATAATACTGTTCTATGCATACATGTAGCGTTAAATGCATGTTTCATGATAAAATTAATGATTTGTTGCGATCGTGTATTATAAAATGAACAAGCAAAGTATTAACATAATTTAAAAATACGCGCGGGCACTCTGCAGTACTTTATTGCTTTATTTCGTCTGTTTGAAAGATTAAGGTTGTAGAAATACACTGTAGAAGTGTCATGGCTGCCGTCTTCAAAGGCGTTGCGGAATCTGGGGGCCGATTAAATATCGCTTTTGAGAGGTGCAGCGCAAAATTTGCACTTGCGCTGCGTAGCTTTGGTATTAAATATACAAATATGCAAGTGCAAGTGGTCACGTGACGGCGCAAAGTGCCTGAAAATCTGCGACTAGCAAATGGCTCGACGCAAGTATATATGTCCTCTTCGCGCATGCGCATTGGACAATTTTCGGGTGTGTGAAAGTGAATTAACATAAAAGTTGGATATCTTTATCTGTATTCACTGTTCTATTAACTTTAATTATTTACGTTTTCGTGTACACATTTAAGCTTTTAATAGTTACGAAATACAGTAGAAGTTCGAAACTGAAATGTCATTTTACCAAAGAAGCAATTAAAAATGGGCAACGAGATATTATCCTTTCCGCGGAATATATTTTGAGGGCATTTATCCGTGGAACACGACGAGAAAATAGAGTTGGTTTGTTGATATTGTTATTTGTACCCTTAAAAACTTTGTTTAATTTAAAACATTTATGCAAATGATAATGTGAATAAATAGCTAATATGCTTTGGAAGTACCTGTTTGGCTAATTGCTTGGAACAGTGACATTACCTCTATTTTCCTTGCTGGGATGGGTGGTTTCAACATCACATCTATCTCGCCGACTTGTTTCCACATTACACATGCTTTATATTTAAGAGTGATGCTGTTGGGATTCTCTTTATTTCATAAAACGGGAGGGCTATCATTTTAGTTTTAAGTCTTTCTTGAGACTTGCTGTCTACACATATCACACCCTATCTCGGTGAACATTGAACTTGCAATCATCTAGACCTAATTAAATTTATTGCAGTACAGTTGTACGAAAGCCACTCGTATTCACTACACACTAGCAATGAATTATTTAGAAATAATGAACGTATCACGATTTGATAATTTACGACTTGCTGAAAGCCGAATGCTGCATATAGTCCACCTAGATAATAGGCCTACACTCACAAATACCATGCCACACAAGTTAAAATAACTTACGTGAATTTCAAAACTAGGTCACTCAAATTAATACCAGTACAAATATAAAATGTATACATAATTTTTTGTTATAATCGTGTCACACGTCTATCACTTTAGGCACTTTATTTTCCGTTAGCAACATAAAGTATGTAAAAACTGGTTACAGACGAAAACCACTCTTGTGTTCCAATTGTATTACAAAAATGCTACTCTCCATAAATATAGTACTTAATCATTCACGAACAATCTCATTCAATAAAAATGAACACGCTTTCACTACACTGAAACCACGACATTATAGAAATTAATTTTTCAAACTTCAAAACGTAACTACGACATACACGTTTATAATGAAAACTTTGTGACAATATTCCTTCATAACTTGATATGAAACTACACTTCTTACATCCTCGTACAACTACAAGCACAAGAAAACTACACAATTTGAGGTTACGAAAAATATAACCAAAACACTACTTTTAGCGCGAGAAATGTTCACTGCTACATGGAAGCTATATCTGCATGTAAACACGTGGTGTGCAGACAGTTTTTGTCGTCAATGTGGCAGTGAGAAAGATGTTACAAATTTTCTGATTGGCTTGTGAAAGCTGGAGAGGGAAGGCAGTTGCGCCGAGCCGGAATAGGCTCCGCCCCTCGCGTCTTGCGTTTTCGAGTATATTTAATTCCAACTACGACTCGAGGTGCAGGTGCAGAGCAGATTTCCCTGCATTGCGCTGCGTCGGTGCAAAACGCAAGTGGTGATATTTAATCGGCCCCCGGATCTCACGACCCCAAGTGCATGTGAGATTTTTCCGCATGGAATAATTTCATTTCGAAGTTATTTTCACTCAAGAATAGCAAAATGGAATCCATTACGAAATTCCGACTAAATTCGCAATGGAATAATCTCGCATCATTTCAAGAATTGGCTCCCTGGGGGTTCATTCTCGAGTTGTTACGAGATTATTTTGAATAGTCGAATTTCATTACTAATTTTGGAACCTTTATCTCACTATGACAGAATGGTATTCTTGAGTTAAAATTCCGAAGTGCGGAATCTTAGTACGAGATCTTCCTCAGATTCGAACTTGCGATCACACTCCCGTGGCAGAAATCTGCGAGTAGAAAGAACACTCTACGATACTATACTTGCACTGAACGCACTCTATGGAGAAAAAAACTGGTTTGTTCTGTTGTCGTATGCATTATTCGCATGTGTGTAAACAGAATTAGAAAGAAAATATATATAAAATTAACAAGCAACATGTTTTGTAATGGAATATTAATGCATACAAATAGGTACAAAGTCTCTATAAAGAGACATTTAAATCGCAGAACATTTTTATTAGAAATTCAGGACACTACTGCCATCTTGCTTCCATTTAATGTACACACCAACGTTGCACTTTTCTTAAACGAAAATGGCTGTTTACAAATATTAGATTTGCTACGTAAGATTGTTTTGTATTGTGCACGTAGGTATACAGTAGGTACTGAAATTTAAGTCGCAACAAAAGGAGAGATAACCAAGAGTATTTTTGTTATTTATTGGTTATTTATTGAGCAGAATTTTCTATACATATTTTGGGTAAGAAAAATCACTATAGGTCTACATGTGGAACTTCGAATAATTATGTTACAACTATAAAAAAATTATATTCTTTGATAAAATTGCACATGAGTAAAGAATTTGCAACATAAAAAAGAACGATTAGGAAATGAGGCGCTTCGAACCTATTTTCAAAAATACTCTGCCAAGCCAAGCACCATTTCCGTTATGCTACACTGCCCCACTAGCTTTCGCTTTTAATATAAATATAGTACTGTATTGTACATAGATTTAACGTTAAATGCATGTTTCATGATAAAATTAATGCTTTGTTGCGACTGTGAAGCTTAAAAAGAACAAGAAAAGTATTTACATAGTTGTAAAATACGTGCGGAAACTCTGCAGTTTATCATTGCTTTATTTCATCAGTTTAAAAGCGTGATGTTGAAGAAATACACAGCAGAAGTGTCATGGCTGCCGGCTTCAAGGCGTTGCGGAATCGCATCTCACAACCCCCAAAAGCACGTGAGATTTTTTCCGGTGAAATAGTTTCATTTCGAAGTTATTTTCATTCAAGAATAACAAAATGGAATCCATTATGAAATTTCGAGCAAATTCGCAATGGAATAATCTCGCAACATTTAAAGAATTGTCTCTCTGGTTTACTTGGCAACAATGCGTTATATCGGCGGCACTACAAGGGGGGTGAGATGATTTACTATCTTCCTTGGTTTCCCAACACTGGCCCAATTGCAGCCTGAACCTCTAGCTGTTCGGCCTGCTTGGCCATGTTATAACAAGCAGCAGAGGTGAACTTCAGAATACACAATTGGGAATCAGTCATTACATGGAGCAAACATGCCAGAGACAAAGCGGACATACGTGATGCAACTTATATGTTGAAGACATAAATTACAGTTCTTCGGGTACATGTTGTGCACTAATAGTTCTACTACAATAACAAACTCTTGTTCCCTGGCAGTAGTTACGTCCGACGTCCACACAAGGCAAAGGAACGACATCTCGTGATATAGTGTAGGCAATGTCCATTGTCGGCTTGTTACTGGACTAGCAACCCACGTTTTCATTCTCAAACAGGCGAAAGGTTGGCCATGCAGCAAACTCAAGCGAGTAGGTCCACTGGATTGCACCTATGAAAGAAATATATAAGTGCATCATCAGTAGATCAGTAGTCCCATCAACAAGGGTACCTGTCGTATGCTTGGTCGAACCATACCTCTCCAGGCCCCATGTAGAACAGAACTCTCAGCAGGGAACATCCATTGGCCCAAAACCGATCAGCTGCAGCGAATGCTCAGCGCTGGCCAGGTACGTAAACATCCCTAGGTTACTAATTTCGTAATGTCATACATGCGACTAGAAAAACAGAAACAACCAGCAGTTTAATTGATCATGTACTTATGTTGTTCAGGGCTTCGCCACTAACATTATTGAGCCCTACGTGGATACCGTCATGTATGTAGTTATGTAGTGAGCCAAGGTCGAGTCACATATAACCATTGTACGACCCACCTTTCCACGTGCTGAGCTGAAGTTGTTCTTTTAAAACTGTGAAGTAATTAATTTAATCTTTACCTGTGCCTCAAGTTGCTTGTGTTCTTTTCCATTGAAATTTTATTGCTTTTAGGTTAAGTAGGTGTTTTGTTTATGTTTGCTTCGTGATTCCATATGCTGCCACTTGCAGCACCAACTTTATCGTTTAAAAGGTTGTGTTTAGGGTATAAGGGATTTAATATAATTGTTTAAAATGTAATCTCCAGTATTTAACTATTGGATAATTTGATCTATATACTAAAATTAATTTATGCAAAACTTTTCTTCTGAACATTTACTGTTGAGCTATATTGAGGATGAGTCGTAAAGTAAAGCAGAAATGGCAAGCCTAACGCGAAGAAAGTGGGGAATCACCGGACTGTGTGTGGGAGAATTTGGAGTTCTACCGGACGAAGTATGACACCCACTTGTAGTAGTGAGCATTTACATTTTATCATATTTGTGTGGTTTAGCACTACATTAAATATACTAGAATTCCCATGAGAGTACGACATCGCACACCAGATTGTTTGGTAACTGGTTTCGCCGCTAGGTGCGCTGGATGTGTGGACAGCGTATGTGGTGGCGTGCACGTCAGTGAGTCTGGTGCAGCTGATGTGGTGAGTGGGACGTAAGTCTCTGTTGGTGGTCGGCAGTATGACATGTTTCTCCAGCAACACACAGACTTTTGTAGTGTGGTACCGGTCGACACGGGTTGCCGAAAAAACACTAAGTGCGGACATGCTTGCTTGCATTGTACGTCCAGCGATACCGCATTGTAGCCGATGCATGCTTAATTTGAAATACTTGCGGTTGAAGCATAAGTATTTACTGTATTGTTGCTAAACTTGGAATTAGAATGTTTTATTTTTCGCTCTTGAACTATGACCGTCTGTAGTATACCAGGTGGAATCAGGGCGATAAAGCATGCGTTTAAAATGGGCCTTGTGAATTTTAGTGCGATCATTCTTAGGCGTTTCTATTTGAAGAGATATTATCGGACAGAATGTGTGCTGTATTAAATTGTGGCCTGTTACGTGTGTAACTTATGATTAACATGGGATATGAAAGACATTACACATTTTGTCATATCAAATCTTGTGAAGTATAAGATGGTGTAGTAATTTGTTTTTCGTCGGGGAAGGAAGATCGTCGGCTGCCACTGGGTGTCTTGGTACTTTTTGCAGAGGTTTGGTGCCTATTTTTACCATCAGTATTTTTGACAGAGACTTTCCAGATGAGCTGAAAGAAAACAGGTATGTGCTGAACATTCTAGTGCATGGGGTCGTGGAATTGTTTTCTCCAAAAGTAAATTTGACTAGCTTTTGTCGCAGACTTGTGGTAAAATGGGCCAACAGTTTGAAGGTCTGAGAAAAGGTTAATTTTGTGATTGGATTTTGCAGTAAGTTGTCGAGGGACATAAACTGTTGAACCAACAAGCGATAAGTGAACTTCATCGTGTTTAATTTAATTAAAAGGTCGTAAGAGTCTCCAATTCTGTTCGAATTAAATACATTTATAATGGCATTTTGTTGAAATTAACTCAATCTAAATAGCATACTACGGCCTAACATCTTATGTAAAAAGAAGTACCTGATATGAAATGTTTGCTGATTTACTTGTTCGTCTCAGTATACTGGTGCTGTTATTGAAATGTATATTAAATGTAACGTAGTTGGATGTATATAGTTGAATGCATAGTTGTATGTTTAATGGTACTCGTTTATAAGATTGATTGCATTTAGCATTGACCTAAAAATTGTGTGCTGCTTGGTTCAGCTGTAATATTTTTTTTGCTTTTAATATTTTTCGTGTTTTACATTCATATCTTGTCACACCTTTGGGAGTTGCCCTTTTGGTAACAAGGTGTATTAAGAGAAGCGGACAGAAAACATTTTCGGGTTCTCGAATTGTGGTCGGTAGATATGTGGGACGCCTTTAAGAGCCCACATAAGCATATCTTTTTAAGGAATTAAAACTGCTTATACTATTGCGAGTCATATTCAGGATTAGTGCCATGCAGGCGATGTCACATACTGAGAAAGTCTAGCTGGGCATCCATACCTGTAATCCATGGAGGGGCATCCTATGCAATGACTGTCACTATATCTCCTGCTAACCCTGCTAACAAGTGTCGCCCTTCCATGTGGCTAAAATCGGAATCGGACTTCGAATGGCAAACTTAGGACGCGATTCGTGCGAACGTGTAGCGTGGAATAACAGACTCGCGTGAAAAAATTACGTGTAATGCTAATAGTGTGTACAGTGCGCGACAAAATTTTGTTAGTGGTGTTACATGAGCATCTTGGAAGGACACATACGTAAGCTTGATGCAATGTGAATGTGTGGACAGATTTTCAGTACGGCCAAACGGACCAGTGCCTGACTACTTTAAATGTATTACGACAGCATATGACGGACTGACAGGTGAGGGGGGATGGTGTCGTGCATTTATATACGTGAAGTGCGTTGACAGTACACAGCTGATAACATTCCAAGATGGTTGGTACACATGCAAATGATGCCACGCAGGACAACAGCTTGTAAATTACAAACTTGGTAATGTAGGTAGTGGGCATGGGGAGCTTGCGAGCAAAATATACGTCCGAATGCCCATGACACCGGTAGGCTTAGTGGAGTTGCCCAGATTTACAAGAAAGGACATATGTGGACACGAGACAATTTTTAAAATATGCAGGGAACAGCTTGAACGTTACGGTGTTCCAAATATGGAGTGGGCTGGACGTGTAGGGAACACACTCGAATCTGACGCTAAAACATGATGGTCTATTGTAGATGAGTTTAACATGCCATGGAAAGAATTCTCACACCGATTCGAGAGAAGGTTCGCGGACTCACGGGCAGAGAGAAAGGTCCACACGGAGCTCTACTGACAGACCCAAGACTTCTCGGAAGCAGCTGAAGAATTTGTTGTGCACAATATTCGCTTGTATAGCCGCTTGTTTCCAACTGGAGTGCCTGAATTAATGCTCGAACAAATAGTGGAACTGATGTGACTGGAGCTGCACCCATATCTACGAAATGCAACATGACAAACAGTGGAAGGATTCATTCAGTACGCCCGAGCTGTAGAATAGGATTTAGAGGTGGTGGGATTATTGTGCACACACACAACACCTAATGTGAGGGTTGACACTATGACAGCAGCTGACAATTTGGCTGTAGTTCGCTATGCACCACCATGGGATAGTTTGCACCCTCTCCTTCCCAGGTAACATTGATTATCTACAATCGACCCCAGGTCTTCCTCGGTGTATGATTTGCGAAAGACCACAACCCAGATGCCAGACGTGCACAGGGGACATACATCACTGGCACAAGGACTGTCCGATACGGAACCAGTACCAACCAGGAGGAGCCCAGATCAACCCATCGGGAAAAAGAGCATCGAGGATGACAGTATAACCCAACCCTTCCTCCCAGTGCCTGTAAACATCTGACGAGATGAGACTAGGCCTTTTTTTTAGGTCATATGAAAGTAAAGGAGAACGACCTGCTACGAGTGCCAGTGGTTGTCAATGGCCATCCTGTTAACGCCCTTATCGACACAGCTGCCAGCCACAACTGCATTGCGCGAAGCTCATCGAGGATTCCCAGTTCGAGCATCGGCCAGTGGGTATACTATGACGTTGCTATCTTGCAATTGCACGCAACTTTGCTATACATCGTGGTTTAGATAGCGAGATCATGATTATGACCGTCCTCGTTTGCTAGTGTCTATCTTTTAAGAGTACGCAAAATTTTTGCGACAATGTACTCTCGGCGTCGGCAGTTGGTAATGCTTTTGTGGAGAAATTTCTCTCTTTAAAAAATATTCGAATATTTCTGTTTACAGCGACCGAAATTTCGCTTTCCGTGGTCCTCAATTGTAGTGCCACCTACGGCCACTTGTATAAA
Source organism: Medauroidea extradentata (assembly GCA_003012365.1). Classification (NCBI taxonomy): domain Eukaryota; kingdom Metazoa; phylum Arthropoda; class Insecta; order Phasmatodea; family Phasmatidae; genus Medauroidea; species Medauroidea extradentata. The sequence goes on from PNEQ01090873.1 coordinate 8,337, forward strand.
AGAAGTTCAATGCTCAACCTGAGTTTAAGATGATCACTGATCTTAGATTACCTTAAACGGCATTGAATAGAACAATTTTTGCTATGATATTCGGTAAAAGTTAACTTAACTTTAAACCTCCAATTTTCATGGTTTAGGCAAATGAACTTCGGTTATGAGCAATAATTGCGCCGTTATTTACAAATACTTTCAATTGAATTATATTTTAATTCATGCTTGGTAAAGATAAATTGCAATTCACGAGAATTCCACTTTCTTTAAAATATTTTGTTGCAAAACATTAATCCTGAAAACTTGTGTGTGCTAATCGATGGTAGAATTTTAGGTTAGGATGTGAACATTTTACTTTCAATTTTAATTGAATTAACTTGAAATTACAAAACTAAAATGTTGAAATGCAATATATCAGTTGTTTAAATTGCCAATCAACCTGTTTTGTCCGTATAGGCTAAAGTTACTTTGAAGTGCAATGCCTAAGTACTGAAATTAAATTGATTGCTCTATCTTTTGTCCATCCCATCTGTGTCTGTTCATCATTCTTTTTCTTGTAGAACCCGTTTGTAGTTAAATTGAAATGATGTAATATTTTCTAACAAAACATTCCTGTTATTATAAAGTTGTTTTATAATTAAATGTTATGCAAATTTTTGATTTCTGATTGTATGTGGAGACACAATGGGATCCATAAGACTATAGTAAGCAGGGGAATCCACAAAGTTACCCATTATATAATGTAGCTAATTGAGAATTTGATAATATTGTGACCTAGAGCTTACAATTTTCAATTAAGTACAGTAAATTATTGGTGAAAGTTAGGTATACTGATGGGACTCCTTTTATTGTATTTGAGGTGGGGGACGAGAAGGACACATTCAGTTTAATGTCTTTCTTGGGACAATGCATGTATTTTCTTTGTAATATTATAATTTTTTGTTTATGTAAGTATTACTTGCCTTTATAACTCGTATGATTAAGTCTACATCAACTTCACTCGTTGCTCAAAGAATGATAACCTGATAAATAAAATGTATTTCACTTTTTGAAAAGTTGAAACGATAATGCTTAGGTGTACTGGTAAATTCATTCTGAAGGACTCTAGTTTGTGTACAAATAACTTTTCATACTTCTTTAGAAAGAGATAACAATTCGCCTTAAAAGCACACAAAACGATAGCCGTTTTACCGAAGCAACACAACGGACAAGTGCCATTAATTAAACTGTAACGCACGAGTCAAATTCCCAGTAGTCAACAAACCACACCGAAAGATTCTAACAACTTTTACGAAATATATACACTGAACCACACACAACGAGTAATAACTTCAGGTAATATATTCCATACATTCTGCACGACAATATCTTTACACTTGTCAAAAATCATGACTATCTACCTCTGATACGAAATAATTTAACTCGCATACAATTCCTGCAGTTCGATTTCTTTCCTGAATAATAATTATTCACTATTTTCGTATTGTGCGACGTGCCCTTGCGGGGTGGATACTACACTTTCCTCACTCGTTATTGTTCTACATTAAGATCTACACATATTTCAAAAAGAGCACATCGCCAGAATGACCATTAACTGGAATGCTATTCTAATGTATATTATAAACAGATACAAGATAATTATAATCAAGAAACCTATCAATTTATTATAATGAATACAAAATGGTACACCATTCTCAGATTTACGTTATTTGTGCACCGGTGCTTTTATCAAACAAAATCCATATTTTATTGCTCACTATTATGGAAACGTTATCAAACACTATTCAGTTCAGTCCACGACAATGTACTCAGTTTATCCAAAATATGTTACACAAGTCACTTGCAAATTCCAGCCAGAGTGTTGTGGCTTAAGTAATGTTGTCGTCGCCTACCTTAATTTACGGAGATCGCTGGGACGACTACGTATTTTCTGGTCAGAATGGGAGCGAGACCTAATGTCCAATTTTCCTCCAGACGTATACCTCGTTCCTCGCCGCTAATGCAGTCAAACACGACGACGGTGTTTTTCCAGGAGCTTCCCCACCTGGTCAGCTTTGCCAACACAATGAATTAGTACATAGCAATTGCTTAAACAAGCAGACGAACCTAGGCATCTGTTAAAAATGTAATTTGAATTCGGATAGTAACATAAATCATTCCCATTGTGCATTTTTTTACAAAGAAAATTCTTTAAAGATCTTCCCTCCAATGTAATGTTGGCATTTGTGAGAACACTGAAGTGAATACATGTACAAAACAAAATAAATAATAATGATCCATACTAACAAATGAAGAGGTAGGCATCCATAAATAATGTGTAAATATGTGCCATTTATAGATTTTGAGCTAATATTGTGTGGTTCTTCTGTATTTCAAGTTACAGTGTTTACATTTACGACAAATGAGACATCATTATTAACTACATTCGAAAGACTCGTTTTTCGCCCAACTATTCCATCTACATAAAAGTAAGGGAACATTATATTTAAAAATATGCATCAAAGTAATACGGGCGGTGGATAGACCAGGGTAGATTTAGGAATACAGGAAATGTGCCCGACTCTGCCAGTACCTGTTCTGGTGTTGGTCGATGACCATATGGCCTCTGAACCTGACCCACCTACCCTTCAGTAGTCGATGTGGACTCTGGAACCAGTGCTGCATGTCGTCCCAGCACGCAGCCAGTTGATTGTTATTGAACACACTTAATGATGCTGAGAGGTGATCTCATTATTTATTCCGTTTATTCACGGAAATACCCTCGAGCGGGTCACCACATACCATGTCTAGATTTCGCCCGGTACGATGGGGTAAGGTGCTAAAAATGTCACAAAGTGAACAATGAAAGTTACAAGTGTGATATGTTACAATGGGGCATCCGAGTGACTAACCCCACGTGTGTCAATCCCTGAGGCCGAAAAATCGAGGAAAAGTTCCAGATACTTTAAAACTATTGCACTCTAAATGGTTAGGTCGAAAAGATTGAGTGGCCTCAGGGAGACGAGACTGTTCGACACATGCAACTTATTCCTCGGTGACCAAGCGAAGACTACTGAATATGGCATGGCGCGCATTCCTGCCAAACTTGGAGTAATGCTTTTACATGCTATTTTTAAAACAAAATTATACACTGAAAAATACAGAAAAATAGCAGAAATAAGTTGATAATTTTTACGTCTGCATCTGCAAGTCCGAAGTCTTTATAGGGTTCCTTCAGAAATACGTTGTGAAATGAAAACAACAAACTCCTGTAAAATACATCAGAATAAATTATGTAATATTTAAAATGTAAATACTCAAGCAAAATCACTAGCAAATTACAAAATAAAGAAAATACAAAAAAGACAATTAAAATATTTTCTTGCAGGGATTTCCATAGAGTCCAACTGCCCTAGTAATTTACATTCTACATTCATGGAAAATATATCTTAAGAGTTCTGTAATAGAAGTAATGTAAAATGTTTAGTGTAAAATCTCTGCATATGTATCTGTAATTAGTATAGCACAAATCACCTAGGATTCACAACCGACGCCGTCTCTTGTAGTCTGTATTACGTCGTGGTGCGTAGCGCCCCGATTGTGCAAAAATTCTCACACAGCCTCTAGCAGCTCTAGTTAATTTTGAAAATACCACAAATTCTTTAGCAGGCCCTGCTTAGAAAAGGAAAGCCTAAAACTGCTCGATTGAGGCTGGTAGTCCGTCATCATCACAGCTTATGAGAACAGGAGTTTACCTGCCGCGTAGCAAAGACCGGCTTTTAGGTGGTTTCTGTCAGTGGGGAAAGCAGTGACATACCTGGGACCCGGCCGCAGCAGCCCAGACGTTGGAGGCGGCAGAACGTACATCCGCGGCACACACCAAAGTAATGTTTTAATGTTACAAAATATATTGTTACAAAATTCTACTTATTTGGTCTGTTAAAGGCCTTTAACAAAATCAAATTTTGCTCAAATTTTCTTTCAAATTTATTGAATTCAATTTCTTGAATGTCATGCGATGCTATGTTGACTTCATAACTGTTGCCATTTTGTGTTTCAATTTATTGAATGTCAGGAATTTCGCCAAATATTTTCATTTCGAACATGTTCAAAATTTTCTTGAATCAAAATTTTGAGGTTTTCCTAACATTATTAATTAAAATAACATATTTATTGTATTATGCATGCAAAATATACAATAGTAAAAATAATTAAGAGCAATATTTATTTCAAAGAATATATACAAAAATAATAAGAAATTATTACTGACTATACCAGGCATTTTTGTGTCGTACAGGGTTATCAGATAATTATAAATTAGTTACATTATTTATTTTGTGTGCCATCTGTCAAAAAATTGTGACAACTTTTCAAGTGGTACCTTCAATGTTTATCGAATCAAATCTCTTGAATCGTCGTGCTACTCAATGAATTGAATTCAAGACATTGAATTCAATAAATATTTGATTGTGTGAAATGGCCATAAGTGCCTATAAATTGAATAGTGATGAAACATTTTACTCTATTCGTTGTAAACTCAGAAGTAAAGCTACAGTGACACAGAACTGTAGTTCACTGAATAAATAAAAGAACATTGATTTAAAAAGTGAAATAAATAACTTTCTGCAGATGTTGGAATTGATCCCACTCATATTTGGGGGGGGGGGGAAGGGGGCGGACTGAAATTTATTTAATTGTTGAGGATCACCCATCCCCATAAGAAAGTAGCGGGTCTGGGGGTATTAGCCCGGGAAATTTTGGCGTTCCAAGATACAGAATGAGGTTGTTTAAGTATTCTGATTACTAAAATATGCTCATTATATTGTCACGATGCTAATTTTCGGGCTTTTGTTATTTTGGTTTTTTCTTCTCATCCATACTCGAAATAGGTGGTGAAGTTATTTTGGCTTGTAAATTTTAAGAGTATTCAGTTCTTGGGAAGTCATTGCTTTGAATTTAGAATTGTGGAAATCTAGAGTGTTCTCACACAGTCTCTCAGGTAGAGTTTTTTTTAGCCACTGCAGTGCTAGTGGATTCCATTGCGGACAGTGTCCTGGTAGTGTGTGTAGGCCGATGGCCTTGTGTTAGGTTGTAGGTAGGTGGGGGGTGTGGTGATGGATGTTTCGGTGTCGCCGGGCGGTCGTGTGCTGTGGGTCCTTCTGGTACCTTCGGCGTGTGGCGGCCTTCCGGGGGCACTGGACGCCTCTGTCAACACTCCCCCGTTCCCCTGTCCCACATTACCAGCTATTTCTGTCGTTCCGCTTTCGGACAGTCCCCCCGCCCGTGACGTCAAACGTCGCTGACGAGTGAATGCCCTGTGGGACAGAGAGGGTAGATGTTGCGCCGATCTGGAATGGTCGCTGCTGACCATTCCAGGAAGGTAAATCATGGAAGGTTCTCGACGGCGCAACCGGTAGTTATAAATACCTGCCGGCCGTGTTTTGGCAGACTTCTTCTTGGCTCTTTCTCTCTTCGCTTTGACTCTTTTTCATAGGACTTTTTCGTAAGACTTTTCGTTAGAACTTAGGCGATCATGGCGATGCCCCGATGGGCGAGACGACGGCCTAAGTGCCAGACGGCAGGAGTTTCAGTTTAGTTAGTTTTTTTTATTATTACTATTAATTTTAGTTTCGGTTAGTCGTTAATTTTATTTCGGGATAAGAAGACTTCGTAGCCCTGAGATGGATGAGACTTCGCTGGACAGGAACATCAAAATGATAAGTATTCTTTCATGTTTTTATTTTATTATTAAATTAGTATTATTACCCCTTTAGATTTTCGTGTTCGGTATTTGTTGAATAGTCGTGGATACGTTGACGTGGTTATTTGAGTTGGCCAGTGCAATTGCCTTTTATTAAATGTTTTCAAAGTAATGTAATAACCTCGGGATTGTTTTGTAATGCCAGAAACCACTTTACTGTTTAGATTAATTTCTTAATGTAATATCTGGTCACAGTTCATCACATTTAAATAACAAATCTTTTTCCAAATTGTACAATTTTATTTTCATTAATGTAATATTTATTTTTGTATAACATTTTATTTTAATCTTTTGTAATAAACTCCAATTATTTGAATTCACTCTTTTATTTCGAGTATTCGAACTGTAGTCCCCTTTTAACAGTAATTGATAGCCCCTAATTGCAGAACATGTATCTTGATTTAAATATTTATTTTAATAATAATAGATGACTATGGATGATAAGCACATGCACGATGCAAGATAGGAGACGCGACCCGTATTGGGACATTAGTCTATGTTTCGATCTTCTGTACCCCTCGCAATAGATAGTTTGCCAAGCGGAGTTATTATTTTGTTTCATTTAGTTTGTTGTGCTCTACCATACATTAATACTTTATGATTGTAGCTAGGCTACAAGGTGGAAATTCTATATTTAAAGTGCTTGCTTGTTTTTATTTTACTTAAGGAGCTACGTACCGTATGTATACCCCACAGTGATGTTTTAATAATTACAGAGTTTATTAATCTTTATTGCTTATCGTTGTGTTTCAATCAAATGCTTGTTTTATTTACTAGTGATGTTTATTTGCCTTCCACCTCGTAGGCTTGCGTAGTTTAATAATTCAGATATACTTTCATCCCCCATTTTACATTCAACACTTTAGCTACAAAACAATCAAGAAATACCTTAACTATCAACGACACTCTACCTATGTTTAACTATTTAACACTGTAAATCCTTTTTTACATTATTTATTTTACCACGTCCAGCCTCCCGACAGATTTATGGTGGGAGTCGCCGGGCATGACTTTCGTCGGTGACTTCCACACATTTTTGGTGGAGGCTTGGGCATAGACTACTTGGTTTCCATCTTGTATTGTGCTGTGCTTAGTTTTTATTTTGGCGAATTAGGTTTTGTTTATTTCATGGTCACGTAATTTTATTTTGATTCACGGTGACGTAAAGTGGCTTTGTTTTTGTGAACGAGACGCGAGTGCGTCGCAAAGGGGAAGCGTACGCATTCTAGTGGAGAGCGTAGGAGTTATAAACGTAATTGTTTTTGTGTGTGTCGACAGTGTGCACCAGTGGTTCCGTTTAGGCGTCGTTGGATCTGGGTCAGTAGGAATGTTGATTTTATTTTCTATCTGTAGATGTTGTGCGTGTGCGTGTTTTTGTTTGCGTGAATTACGAGTGTTAGTTGTTTATGTATTTTGTTAATAAGAGAAAGGTTAGTTTGTAAGAAATACTTTATACGTAAGTTTAATGTAATTAGTTGTAAGTTTATGGTGTTATGTGGTAATTAATCTATATTTATTGTGAGGTGATAGATTTGTTTGTTAGCTACGTTGTTGTGGTCTTGGTAAATGCTTCGTGAGGAAGAGATATGTATTTTGCGGCGTTGAAACTGTCAGTTTTGAAGGTGTTGTGGAAGATATTTATTTGTGTTTTTATTGGGTTTGCTGTTGCGTGCAAGAGGGGCACAACAGACAGCGTTGTAGCAGAAGCTTGTTGTTAATTTTGTTTACGAGGACGAGTTTTGAAGTCTGAGGATTAATTGAGTGCCACAGTGTTGTTTTCGTGGTTTTTGTTTAAGTTTATAATTTTCAGTGTTGCGGAGTTAAAGTTTGTTGGTCTTCGTTCAAGATTTTTGTCGTCGTTTTTGTGAGGTTATGAAGGCAGAGGGCCTGCTTGAAGTATTTGTGTATGTGTTATTCTAGGTTATTTGTTGTGGTAGGAACGTATAATTATTAAGTATGAGTTATTAATAAAGTTTATGTAGGTTTACGTTGAAAACATTAGTACTCATTTAAGTAATTTAAGGTAGGAAGAGTTCAGGCAGTAGAATAGTAAAGAAAATTATTATTTTTTTAATAGTAGCAAGTGAATAGTTCCCAGTATGGACTTCCAGTGATAATCAAGAGGAAGCAGTGCTGTGTTTATTTTTTTATTTTATTTAATTTTGATGGACTGCCATAGACAGCCAGTAATTTTTATCGTGGAGTGAGTGTTGGATGGTGTTCTTCAGCCATGGGGGAGAAACCATTTCCAACTTGAGGTTTGAAGAGAACTGAGGTAATTTAACATAGTAGAAGGCTGGATGTGGGGACGCTTGCATCAGGAGAGGGAGTAGTGTACTATGGTCTCCAGGCCAATGGACTCTCACCAGAAAAGTGCTCTTGGATACAGGTTAAGGCACCTCCAGAAGAAGGCAAGTAAGTGATTGGGTTTTTGTTGTGGAGGATAAGTGTACAATAAGTAAGGTGAGGTTAGGCTATGGAAATGTTAATGTTTTGCCTGAAACTCTGATAGGTGCATTTATAGTAGTTTTTTTTATTCCAGATTTGATTTATTAGTTTGAGTGTTTCTTGTCTATAGAATTTTAATTGCAATATTTTATATGTGTGTTGAGGTGATATTATTTTGCTTGTTGGAGGTATTGGATTGTTGTCAGTTTCGTTTTAAAAGGGTTTGAAGTTAATTTGATTGGAGGCAGTTTCTGTTGTTGAGGTTATTTTTGAGAGGTTTTGTCGGAGTTAGGTATTGGCCTACTCTGGAATGATTTTAGGAAGTTGTCGAAGTTATTTGTTGTCTAGTGGAATTTCTGAGTGACAATTTATTGAGCATTAAGAAATAATTAAATATTATTTTTTTTTTTTAGGTTGTGTATGTTATTCCAATTGAGTGAATGTGTCTGATGGTTAAATGTTTTGGTGATGTCTTGTGTGTCGGACCCTGGTGGACAAAATGTTTTGTGTTGCACTATGTGTCTTCACTAATTTACTTTTGTGTTGTTATTATTTTTGTTTATCCTGTGAATGTGGCTCTGATAGGCCTATGAAAATTAATCTTTTTGTTTTATTGTTTGGTTTTTTTAAATAGTTCTTGTGTGTTTTGTTTATGTGTTGAGTAAAATTGAAAAATACAGTTGTTTTAAAAGGAATTTTGGACAAGGTTGTTACAGATTCGAGTGATGGGGCACCCTTGGGGAAGAAAAGAATACCTAGTATGAAGAAACTCAAGATCCAGTATCCTGTTAGAAGAATGAAAATTCAAGCGGATAACAGATAGGGGACTACATCTACAGTTCTAATCGTCACTTCGAGGGGAAGGAGAAATTTTAAAAGCTAAGTGGAAAATAGACAGTTAATTTTGTTTAAAAGAGATTTGTAACAATAATAATTATTATTTTCTGTAAGACTTTTCAGCTTGATGTCCAGTGAAGGAGATAAATCTTTTAATGTAATGTAATGTTTATTTTTCAGCTGTACTAGAATTGTTTCAATCAATTTCTATTTCAGGATGGTATAGGAGATCTCAGGACTACTTTGTAATTAATAATGTATTGTCTTTAAGTGGAATTTTTTATTTTGAGTTTTGTACTAATTGTAGGTTTGGATTTACTCATTATTTAAAGTAGTTACTTTGTGTGGCTAATGAGATATGACTTTTGTAGGATTTTAGAATTCATGATTTATGTTGAGAGTTGTGTTTTGTTAGCAATGAAGTAGTAGAGTTAGTTGTATTTTTTTTTGTTAGCAAACATAACAGTTATAATCAGTTTTTTTAAGACTTTACAGTTAAATGTTTTAGTTTTGAAAAAGATTAATAATTTTGAAAGTAAAATAATTTTAAATGATTAAATTCACTATAACTGAAAAACAGTTAAATGTATAGTTCTTGAAAGTAATTTGCCAGTTAAAATTTTGGATTTTTGAATTTTTGAATTTTTATTTCTTTCACATTTATTGTAAAAGTGTGTATTATTTTTGCCACGCTGAAGTTACCTGTTGGTGTTCGTTCTTCTGGTGGCCTATATTTAAAATTTTGGTTTATTTTTCATTAGTTTCAGTAGGTCTGTCTTGAAAATTATGGGATGTAGGTAATTTGCTGTTAGGGAATTGTCTATGGGAGGTTTGCCCTGGGCATCCTACCCTTTCCCTTTCCTTCTTGGTTCGAAAGTCCATTTCGTCAACTGAAGCTTCAGTTGAATGCCAGAACAAGTTTATGAAGATTTTGGAGACTGAACTTTTTGTCAGTTGTTTGCCGCAAGAAGCAATATGTTGAGGCCTTAATGGAACTTTTCGGCAGTAATGAAATTTTGAAGTGTTGGACTGTTTAGGCCAACTTGTTCATGGAAGGGTAGAGTGGTGCAGAAGGTTCAAGGAGTGTGGTTGGGTGAAATGTTGTCGTCGTCGTAAAGGTGAATTTACCCCCACCCCGTTTTCATGTTGATGGTATACCAAGGGTGTGTACTTGAGGAATACTGAGTTGAAGATGTTGAAGTTGAAGATGAAGTCGTCGTAAGGTTTTTGAAGTTTTTCGCTGTGGCATGGGGTTGGCCACTAGCGGTGTGTCTTCATGTCTGGGGCAGGCAGGGCGCCGCCTCAGGAGTAAGGACGCCAAGGGGTTTGGGCGTTGCCTTACTGTTAGAAGAAGTATGAAGATTTCAGGACTCAAGGGGCCGCGAAGAGGCTGAGTACCTGGTGGTGTGGCGAGAGGGGTCGCCACTGTGTGGAAGTCTGCGGGCTTCGTGAACCGAGTTCCCTTTCTCTTCCTTGATAGGTTCCGGTCCAAATAGTTCCTAACCTGTTTGTTAATCCTTTGTTTGTCTTTTGGGTGGGAAGTTGATAGTTTTGCATGACCTTTTAAATGTTTTATTTATTGTTTGGAGTTGATTTTAATATGTTTTTGTAACTTTGTGTTAATTGAGAATGTGTAAGATAATTTTGTTTTGTTTGTATTGATTTATTTTGAGAATTTGAATTGAGAGGCCCCAGTAGTAACCAACACCTGCAGTGTTAACTGGTGTAAAGGCTGGTTTTGGCAAAACATTTTTGTTGATGTGTGGCATGATTTTGTTTCAGGATGAGAAAATGGAGTGTGGTGACTTTTGTACCAGTGTGTCTTGATGAGGGAGAGTTTGGAGATGGCGGCTGCTGCCCTGAAACCACCTATGCTTGTCAAGAATTCGAGATTGAGCAGTGGAGGAGTCACATCTCATCGACTGCTTCTGTCATCAAGCGCACCACTTCAAAAAAAAAAGATATTTTTGGAATTTATAATTTTGTACACCACACCACACTGTACATAAGACAGAAAAACTTTGTTAATGCATGTGTAATGGCCAACAGTCGTACCGTTCGAGTGTAGCAAAGGTTGTTGAGTTCCCCCTATGTTAGCTCGTGATCCGCAGTCATCCGTTCGAGTAAATAATGGACGTAACATTTGTTAAATTTATTAATGGAATTGTTAATGAGAATTTGTTTTATTTTATACTGAGATAGGTGGAGGGTGGCTTGCGAGGTCGCAAGCTTTCGTGAGCGGTAGGTAGTGTCACGACGCTAATTTTCGGGCTTTTGTTATTTTGGTTTTTTCTTCTCATCCATACTCGAAATAGGTGGTGAAGTTATTTTGGCTTGTAAATTTTAAGAGTATTCAGTTCTTGGGAAGTCATTGCTTTGAATTTAGAATTGTGGAAATCTAGAGTGTTCTCACACAGTCTCTCAGGTAGAGTTTTTTTTAGCCACTGCAGTGCTAGTGGATTCCATTGCGGACAGTGTCCTGGTAGTGTGTGTAGGCCGATGGCCTTGTGTTAGGTTGTAGGTAGGTGGGGGGTGTGGTGATGGATGTTTCGGTGTCGCCGGGCGGTCGTGTGCTGTGGGTCCTTCTGGTACCTTCGGCGTGTGGCGGCCTTCCGGGGGCACTGGACGCCTCTGTCAACACTCCCCCGTTCCCCTGTCCCACATTACCAGCTGTTGGTAGGGCCGACGCACGGGCTAAAAGTGCACTACAGCACATTTCTGTCGTTCCGCTCTCGGACAGTCCCCCCGCCCGTGACGTCAAACGTCGCTGACGAGTGAATGCCCTGTGGGACAGAGAGGGTAGATGTTGCGCCGATCTGGAATGGTCGCTGCTGACCATTCCAGGAAGGTAAATCATGGAAGGTTCTCGACGGCGCAACCGGTAGTTATAAATACCT
>PNEQ01090874.1:0-20249 GCA_003012365.1 Medauroidea extradentata
TTGTCATTTATTTCCTAGTGAGTTTTGGTTATCTATTACGCCAGTTTTTTCTTATTTCCGAACAAATTAAGCTCTGGTCGTTTTTCTCCCATTAGAGACAATGTTAACATCTGCTCGCATGGGTACTGAGTGACGTCATTGCGCAGTAGCGATGTATTTTGATCGCCGATCGGACAGGCCTGTATAGTTCGGCCATGAACTAGCACAAAAAAAGTCAGACTGGCTGACCACGCGAAGCGAACAGACCTCTTATGATCTGATGTATTTTTTTCAATACAAGTATACAGCACAACTATTTTTTAAACCAACAATACTGTATACATTTTAACGTGAAAAGTGTTCGTAAGGTAAGGTAAATCTTTTTTTCCTGTGCATGTAGATATAGTGTTGGTTAATGTTGAATGATACGTATTCTTCGTGACATTTACTTTGTTAGTGTGTTGTTTGAATTACAAAATTTTTTTATTTTCTTTTATTATTTATTTTGCACTCCGTAAACTATTAGAAGTTTGAAATTCAAACGTCAAGATATGGCGCAAGCCCAAGTAAATTCAATAAAGATTTTACTAAATATAAAGAGTAACTACTAATTTTGTACCGGTTAAACTGCTGAATTTAGACATACAGTTTGTTGATGAAAAATTGAGAGATAAGTTCTACGTAGTTTTATTTGTTTGGTTAGTTTAGGTAGAGTAAGTTAGGTTATTTTACGTTAAATTAGGCCCATGTAATTTGGTAAGTTACCAGTAGAATGGAAGACTGCAATAGTCGGTTCCCATTTACAATGAGGGAGGAGAGAAAATGAAACCAGCCAGTTATAGATCAGTGAGCCTAACATCTAATGTCGGAAAAGTTATGGAGAGACTGGTGAGTGAATCTATTGTGAGAGCAATGGAGAACGGAAGTATGGATGATAGACAACATGGATTCAGAAAGGGGTTCTCATGTGAGACACAGTTGGCAGGACTGATGGAAGATATAAGGGAGGCTATGGATGGGAGGAAACGGGTGGATGCGTGTTTTGTGGCTTTTGAAAAGGCGTTCGACAAGGGGCCATATGTAAAATCAATGATAAAACAGAATGAGTTGTTAGGATAAGATGGTGGTAAACTGGGTGGGAGAGTATCTGAGAGGACGAACCCATATAGTAAGCGTAGGATACACACACTCAGAGGAACGAAGGGTAACATCAGGGGTTCCATAGGGTAGTGTTCTAGGACCCCGCCTCTTTTTAATTACGATAGGAGATTTGAGGATAATCATGAATTGTAGGGTTCGTCTTTTTGCAGACGACTGTATTGTACTATGATCTTTAAAAGAACTGCGCAACTGGGAGTGCATGACTGGATTCAGTTTCTTGGACATACTCCATTGCAAATTGAATGACTGTCAAAGAAAACTAAACAAATAAAAGAAAACCATAATATAAGCAGAGTATGCTTTAGTCAGCAAGATACATACACAACAAGAAATTCCAAAATGGAATCGGGTCAAATAGAAACAAGGAACAAACAGATAATAAATTTAAATAATAACAAATAAAATAAAAAACCAAGTAACGTGCCACACAACGATGAGATGAAACAAAAAACACAGCAAATATCAGACACGAACAGAATAATAACAAAAAGACACAATAAATAGACGAGACAAAACGCAACAGCGTCTGCTTATATTATGGTTTTCTTTTATTTGTTTAGTTTTCTTTGACAGTCATTCAATTTGCAATGGAATATGTCCAAGAAACTGAATCCTGTATTGTACTAGGTGATTGTAGAGGGTGGGGGTGTGCAGGAGGACATAAACAAACTGGAACAGTGGACAAAGGAAAATGAGATGAAGATTAACATAAATAAAACTTAAAATTTTGAGATTTACACAGAAGAGAGAGGTAGTCAGAGAGACGTATAGATGGGGAGGACAGGAGATTGGAGATGCGAACAGATATAAATATTTAGGAGTTATTCTTCAGGACGACTTAAGATGGGGCGAGCAAGTGAAGTGTGTTACAAGTAAAGGGAGAAGAGCGCTGGCCCTGCTGGGAAGGGTGTTAAGGGGCACAGACATGAAAGTGAAAGAAAAGGAATACAAAACAATGGTGAGGCCCATTTTGTAGTATGCAGCGGCAGTCTAGGACCTGTACGTGGGAAGGTAGGTGGTAGAGACGGAGAAGGTGCAGAGAGGGACTGCTAGGTGCGTCACAAATAAGTGGAGGACACGGGGAGAGAGGAGGATTTTGACCATCAGTAATGGGGAGAGGACTGGGGTGGGGCAGACTGTAGGAGAGGAGGGGAGTGGAGCGTATATTAGGGCAGAAAATGGTTGTACAATTTCTCGCTGTACTTAACTGTTAATTGGAAATATTTATTTTTGTATAAATATTGGAAATATTTTCAATATGTGACACACATTTCTTCAATAACCTCACACCATAGTTGTAAGCAAGGTGGCATGCACTAGAGAGAACAAGAGAGTGCAGCGAGTGAACAGTTTCGTTGTCTCGCACTCTTGCCAACAAATTGAGACGACCAGAGAGCACTCTCTCTGACGTCAATATGACGTGTTCGTAAGAGAGAGAGCGGGAGAGAGCACACACTGTGTGAATTGAGACACTGCCTTAGTTTAGCTTAGGTTATGTTAAACTAACCTAAAGGTTAGATTAGGGTAAGTTAAGTTAAATTAGGATAGGTTAAGTTAGATTAGGTTAGTTTGGGTTAGGTTAAGTATAGTTAGGTTACCTAACCTAACTTAACCTAAACTAACAAACTAACATAATGTAACTAACCGAATATAACTTAACCTAACAATCTTAAGCTTAAATAACGTAACCAAACAAAATTTTTTTACACAGGATTAGTCCTACTTACATTAATTCTAGAAACAATTTTGATCAATAAACTATATCTTTAAAATCAATAGTTTCGTGGGTAGGCCCTACACTATGAGTAGTGATTCTTAACATTTACCGCGACACAAATAGCAACTGATAGCCAATCAGCGTAGAGGCTTCTGTGGCAGCGCATCCACCTCAAAGTTGATTATCTTTTATTATTTGAGGTCATGCCCTACACCATTGTGATTCCGGCATTATGCTGAAATCGCAATAGCACAATACATGCAATGCAAAGGGCACAGCTCATCAGCATCAAGGCTTCTGTGATGTCAGTGTGTCCGCCTTAGTCCTGATTGGCTGACATATTTTTGTGGAGAGAACTGTTGAAATGTTCCACTGTTTACATAGCCACTGTTTGTTTGTGCAAATGTTCAAGAAAAGACAGACTGACCTGTCATCTATTGAGAACCATTTTGTTTTTGTAGCACAGTCTGTTTTTTGAGTTAATTGTAATAGTTCTTTTTTTCTGTTGGACAATATTGGAAAGCAATTCCTTTCGTGGAATAAGGCTTGGGATAAATGAGGTAGAGTGAACTGAAGATAGGGTTGTATGACAATTTGGGCATGGAAACAGAACGGGGCAGAAAACTTTTTGATGCAAATACTTAGAAGTGGGCTAACGAGATAGTGTAGATGATTTATGAAGAGAATTTATAGGGAATGCTAGAGAAATTTGCACCTTTTGAATGGATAAGAGCTACAGGAAACCGCTGTGTGATGGATATGAAGTCCGTAAAATGAAGAGGAATAAGCAGTGTTGCATGTAAAGTGAAGTAGGAAAGAAATGATGAGAGCTAGGAATTATATAAAGTAGACGGGTAAGGAGGTTAGAAAGAAAGACAAAGCAATCAAAAAATGAGTATTTAGGGAATGTGATGGAAGGAGGGAAATCCGAAAATTAGGGAAATTGTTTGGGTCTCAAAAAAATGTGAAGTGTGGATATGATCACCTAATTGAATGGTACGGATGACCAGATGATGGCAAATGCCAAAGCAAAATATAGAGATGCTTTCAAGCCCAGTACTTCAGTACCTTTAGGTTTTTGAAGTAAAGGGCAATGACTTATGATATATACCAGTAAATACTCTGGACTGTTCTCAATGCAAGCTGACCTAAGGCGATCCTGGTTCGATTCCCAGAAGGGTCGATCGTTGGATTTTCGCATGTGGGAATCGTGTCGGACAATGTTGTTGGTATTCTCTGAGTTCTCCCGGTTCTCCCGCCCTTTCATTCGAGTGCGGCTCCATACTCACCTCATGTCACCCCCCACCAGTGCTAAAGACCTCGATGTTAAGCGCTGACCAAAATCTCTCACTCTCGCTCACACAATGCAAGCTAGCCGAGCGCTGCGTATTCCAGTTACCAGAACTCGTGGCGAGAGCATTTAGATTTCGTTATTGGGTTTACAAGTTGTATTTGCAGTGTGCGCACCGAGAACAATTTTTTGTGTTCTGTCACCAATGACAGTTCTGAATTCCGTGCAAATATGGTGACAACCACTTGTTGTTGACTATTTAAAACTGCACTGTTAAAATTGTACTCTCACTGGTTTGAGTAAGGCAGCAATTTTGTTGTCATGATGTGTTACAATTTTTACATTTAAGGCCCTTCATCCACCGGCGCAACGCAACTCGTGAAATAGTTGCCTGAGAGTCATCTAGCAGTTGCAAATGAATCTGACTCATGTATTCGATATGCAACTCATCCACCACACGCGACTGCAACGCGATCTAGACACAACCGTCGCAGCGCGACTAGACGTGTCAGTTTCATTCCAACTGTTGTACGACGCGGATGACGTAATGAGTGATCCGGAACAAGCGTTCAGCCTCAAGTTAGTTAAAGCAATTGAAAAACACCCATGCTTGTACAACTACGGATTGCCTGACTATGCTAACAAGCACGCTCTGGAAAAGGCATGGGAAGCTGTGGTTAAAGAAGTTGACGCTCCCGGTAAGTTAATTATGTTGGAAAGCACACAAATAATATAAAAGTTGTAATACAATAATTGGTAATGATAAATTGTGTTTACGAAACTATATTTATCGGAACATTTAATATAGAAGGAAAGTGTATCAAATTATCACATAAACAAACATATTGCGAATAGGTTATGTAAATTGAATTGGCAATACAATTAACAAGGTTATGTACAGTTTCACAACATGAACAACACAAGTATTTAATTGTTGATTGTTAGGTACTAAATTAAAAAACCTCACAAATAACGACATTTCACATGTCAACAAAATGATTTCCCTGCCATGATAAAGCAACATATAGTTTGAGAAAGTAATACGACAAATAATTGTGCACCTTTTGAGCATTTCACGCATGGTCTATTGTTGCAATCTCCTGTTTGTACCTAGCTTGACAACCATACACATTCGCAGTCTCGGCACAGGTGATCGTATACTGTTTACCTTGTTTTCCTGATTAGGTTGTGTAGTACATACACAACCTTAACAATGGTATTCACAGACTGTTCGTTTTTACAATTTATACTGTTCAACAAAACTTGAAACTTCTGAGACATCATGCCAAATGCACATTCTACACTCTTGCGACCTCTGCTTAGTCTGTAATTAAATATTCTTGTTCGGTCATTCAATCTTCTTTTTGGATAAGGGTGCTTTATATTTCTTGCAAGAGGAAACGCTTCGTCAGTATTAAAATAAAATGGAAATTTGCATATGTTTTCATCATGAGGTAATCGTTGGGGCTCAGGTAAATCTAGCATACCATGATTTAGCCAGTGATTAATTCTTTATGGTATGAAGATGCCTCCATCACTGTTTGGCCCAGAGTAACCCGTCTCAATCATAATGAAATTGCCATCAGCATCGGCAACGGCCAACAATACTACAGAATGAAATGACTTGTAATTGTAATTATGTGAGCCACTATACGGCATCTTTGTAATACGTATATGCTTGCCATCAAGCGAGCCTAAACAATTTGGCAGGTTCCAAGCGTTTCAAAGCGATGCAATATTTCTTTCCAACGTGCACTATCTGGTACAGGCATATATCTGTCATGTAACGCCTCCCAAAGCACAGTGCAGCACTCATTGATGATTCTTTCGATAGTACAGTTCCCACAGGCAAAATAATATGAAAGTGATGTGAAACTACAGCTGGAACCCAAGTATCTGAAACAAGGAGTAGATTTCGGAACATGTAAATACTGTGATAAGTAGCCCTAAACTTGTAATACTAAATAAGTTAATTGAAATGGAACATTGCAACGCTGGTTCTTCGGTTATTTCATTTTAAAACGTTATAACAATAGACATTGATACTAAGCAAAAATAAGCTGCCTGAACTAGTCACCTCGCGGTAAATTTTGTACGTTTGCTTCACAACTATTCTTGACTCCAAACATACATCATTCCGCCAAATTGGAAATATAGCATTGTCACCTTGTTAACTAATTCCATTTCCCACATGGCAATAGTTCTGTTGACAAATGGCGGAATAATAAATATGTTTGGCGTCAAAAATAAATTGGAATCAGTTGTTGGCTTTACCTTAAAATGTGGCTATAGTAGATTTGTCAACATAATTTATTATTACTTGACTAAAAACACCCAATGTGTATTAATTTGATACACATACTTATTTAGATAGCCAACTACTTCATTAACAGTTTCTGTACATGTGATGTATTATCGTGGTTGGTATACTATATGATGCATATTTTTCTTTTCCAGTAACAAGATGCAAAGAAAAGTGGAGAAAGGTCCGAACTGTATTCGGCAGGCATTTGAAGCCAGCTCCAAGTGGTAGCAAAGCAACTAAACCATACTATTTACATCATATGCTACAGTTCTTGGTGCCATTTTTAAAATCAACAGTATCTCAGTTAAGTAGCTACCTGCCTCCAGTTCCCAGGGAGAACAATGTGATGAGGATGCTAGTGGCAATGATGGCGGCGATGATGAAACAAGCACAACAACTGCTGAAGCTTCATCTGATGCAAATAATGAAGCATCTAACGTGCTACCGCATAAATCACCAAGGATGAATACAACATCGGCTGTCAACAAAAAGAAACCGAAAGTGGGTATATCGGAAGCTGATCGTGCTTTCATTAAATTCTGTGAACAACAACAGGTTCCCGCTGTTGATTCTGCAAGAAAGTCTTTCCTGCTAAGTTTACTGCCAGGTGTGGACAGTGTGACTGATGTACAGTTCCGGCAGTTCAGAAGGAAGGTGTTGTCTCTTGTGGACGACATTTTGGATCCTTTCGCCATGCTCATGTATGGACTGCCTCAATCAGAGTCATCATCGTCGTCTTCATCATCACAACCTGTTACCGTCACCACTACTGAAGTCGCTGATGAGAGGGCCTACATACAACTACAGCCGCCAACCCCACATCCTACGCTTCCTCCCACGAATTGGTGGCATAATCAATTAATCCATTTTCAGAACTGACATTATTCATTTAACTGTTGTACAATTCTGTACCTTGTAATATGTCCTACTGTTTAACGTGTAAAGTGCTAGATACGTGGCATACAGAACTTATCTTAACGTAATTAGTAGCCTCTCTTCAACAGAAATGCTTCGCCTGTAGTTTGTATCTTTCTTTTGTAAGAATGGTCTAAGTTTCTCAAAGTTCCTCAGTTAACAATACAAAAAGTTCTTTTGACATCCTGCAAAAGTGTGTAAACCTATCATCGTCTTTTTCAAGTTCTTTAGCAGCTTCAAATGCACGTCGATTGACATTTCGACTTATATGGATGAATCCAATGTCTCCAATATTTTCTTATTTTCAAGTACCAGTATGCGAGTACAACATTGCGCTCCACACCAGTCGACATGATAAAGGTAACTGACGTAAAATGTACAATTTGGTTGCTTATGAGTTGTGTCTGTGGACGAACGACATCCAACGCAACCAACGTCCAACGATTGCACAAGAGTTGCATTGCAGTTGCGTTGCGCCGGTGGATGAAGGGCCTAACTTAAAAGGGTTCAGCTACGTTGCCATAGCTAAGTTTTGGTAAGTCATATCATGATGAAACAAAATATGAAATACTCTATGCTGCATTAGTAATCATAAACGAGTGTCTAATATTACACAGTTATACTTTTGCCTCACAGTTGCAAATTCTTGCATTTTCCTTTCTTTTCCCTCCAAAAATAGGGTAATTATATGTGTTGGGCTTCAAAATATTAATGGAAGTTGTCATGTAATAGCAGTCAGTGTATGTACACAAATTATTTGGAGTTCGAGACTTGTTTTGCTATAAAGAAATGAGTTTTTTATTTAGTTTATGTTACGGGTTAATATCTTAGGTGGGCAGTTCAATAAAACTCTGATATTGACACACAATTAATTTAAGTAGCCTATTCCATGTTACATAATTCGTATTAAAATTTTGATTTTGAGATTCAACTGGTTTAGAAGTTACAACCTAGCATAACATGTATGAAATTTGCATTATTTTGTGCAGCATTGAAAGTATAAATTATTCATTTATGTTTTTTTTAAAATGTAAATGCCATAAAATTGGTTTTTGCTATGTAGGCAAAGAGAGTTCTCAGACTAAGAACATTTTTAAGTATGCCTGAGATGTTTGCCTCTGTATGAAGTGTACAGGTCTTGACAGGCACAGACTTGTTCTGTGCTAGTGTGGTCTTGTATTAGTTGGGTTAGAATAAACCAATGTCATTCTGAAATGTAAATGGAGAGTAATGTGAAGAAAGAAAGAAGCTCCCACCTCCACCCCCTTCCCAAGAGACATAATTTTCCACCGCCCATCCACCCCTGTTGATATGGCTTTGAACTCCTCTACAAGTTTTTCACAACATTTTCATGCAAAGACATTGCTTCCTCCTCTCTCATTTGGTATGCCCCTGAACTTTTTAGAAGTTTTTCACAACATTCATACACAGACATCCTTCATACCCTTTACGAAAAATTCTCTTTCCGTACCCTTCTCATTTATAAAATAACATTGCGACAGAGAATCTGCTACTATTTTAGTTAGTTTTTTTTTCATGCAAATAAACAGGTTCCAATGTAATTCTTGTAAAGCTAAGATAAGTCTTGTTATTCTACCATGCAACAACTTCCAAGCTTGTGGTTTATAAGTGGCAGTTCCTTATGATCAGTTTGTATCTTGGCGACTATGTCTACCAAAAATATAGGTTCTAAATTTAGACAAAATACTAAACATTATTTTACAGATAAATACAGTTAATATGTGGTTTTGTATAATCCACAAACAATAATAGATAACTGAGCGCTGTTTTTAACAAAGTCATATGCTTGCTCAATCACAAAAGAGTTTCTCGTGCTATAGTGTATGGGCAGTACTTCATGTGTGCACAGCCCCTTTTCCTTCACTCGGGATACCCAAGTGGTGATACACAGGTCATATTCGGCAACTGTAGATCTTGGCTTAGAGCTTTACTGGATGTCAGACGTATCTAGCAGGAGTTGCAGTAACTGTTTTGGGAAGAAGTTGCTTAGAGGCTTCAGGCGGGAACTAGGAAAACTATGTGATTTAATGTCATCCATCAGAATTAATTTGAACTGTCAGCTATGCTGTGGTATGTGTACGTGTGCAGGATGTAATTTGAACGGTTAAATCAGTTAAAAAATTTTGTTGCTTAGAGTCAGGAAGGATGGAAACTGGTCAGTAAAAATGGGAAATGGTCAGTAAAGTCAGTTTTTCTATAGTTTTACCTTCATTTTTATTTAAGGAGACAAATTTTTGGACCAATGTACTATAGTGGGCAGTTATCTTGGCTTCTCACAGCGTGCGAGTGCAGGGACAGCGGGACAGGGGAAAAAGAGATAAGATGATGACACACAGTTGACAGCCGTGTAGTAGCTGTTGAGAAAATATCTACCCTCGGTGTATACCTGAAAATGTAAGGTGAAGGCGCGGAATGGAGATGCATAGCAGAGAGAGGGAAATAATAAAAACAGTTATTCAGTGTTGTTATGAAGAAACGGCAAGTAAATGCTGGAGCCTCTAAGAAAGGAACCAGCAAGAGGAGCAAAGTATACGGGTGAGAGAGAAAGATTTGTAATCTGGATTCGTCAAATCGGAAAAGAACTATCACATTAGCCACTAACCACTCCAGGAAAAAGAACATACTGGAAATGTCAACCTAAAGTATTTTATAAACTGTTACTTAGTTTACTGTGGAACTGAAGGATATTACCATCAAAGACATTCAGAGTCTATGAGGGTGAATGATATGAGTATCGAGAAGTGATGGGAGATCCTCGAGAAAAAAAAACGCTGAATTGCGACATCATCCGACCCATTTCTATATGCGTGAATCCGGTTGTCAAAACACCAGGGATAGAACTCGGATCGCCTAGGTTTAAGGCAAGCGCTCCACCGCGCAGCTTTTTATGTAGTTAAAGAACTTAGGGGTTCTGTTTTTCAGGAGGAATGTATAAGTATTTTTTGAATAACGTTAACATATTTTGCACCATTACTGAATAAAAAATAAAGCCCTAACAATAAATTTTCCTACATTTAGATTGACATTAAGAAAATCCTTTGTTAGTAGCTGACATAACCTAGTTGGCGAGAAAATTTTTTTGTATTTATTTATTTATAAATTTATTTGTGTATGCTACCAAATTCAACGCTAAGCAAAAACCTTTCAGTGGAGAACCCAAACTTTTTTTTTTAAATTATGTGTAGTGACTTAAATAAAGTATAATAACTTCAAGTAAAATTATGATAGCATAAGATGGTTCTAAATTCTTGTTTTGCATTCACTGAATAATATATTCTTGACCTTTTTTCTCCTTCTAAGGTCAGATTCATTAAAAATCCATCACATATGTTTTCTTAGCTCTTTTTTTTGCAATGTTGTATATAATTAAAAACGTGGGTTTAAAAATAGTCGCAAGGGTTCAATACATTTTCAAGGATTAAAATATTTTATATTTCGCCAAACGTTATGCTATAGGCCTAAAACGCTTTAATAACAAACTTGTGAAAAACAGTAACGTGTCAGTTCTAAACGGATTTTGATTTTTTAAGTTTATTTTACAATGTTACGTTAAAAACACGCCGTTAACGTGAAAGCTAAAATATGATAGGTTGTTATAGAGTTTGAAATAACATTTTGCTATGGTTAAAATTCAGTTTTTTTTAAATGTATTATGTTTATTATTTATATTTCGAAAGAAAAAACATTATTCATTCACAATTAATACACTGGATTTACTATTTTTTGTGTTCTCCTCTGCGTTATGAATGTATGGTCGACAAAATAAACCTAATTGAATTGTGTCAAGTAGTTTAAACAATGTGTTTTCATTATTACAAGCTTTTATGTAACTTGCAATGTTCATATGTAAGTCGACCGTTTCAAAATTTGCAAAACATTTTCAACCTTTTGTTTATATCTGATTGGACTTCAATTTGGCGTACTTATGTAAGTTAGGTGACAATACAGTATTATGCGTTACGTTACACATATATCATTATATTATTAAAATTACGTGAACTGAGATGAAACATTATGTTTTTCTCTTATTTAAATTGCAATGACTTGTATAAAGTAGTCCGACAAACCAATAAATAAGTTCCAGAGATTCGAGACTAAAATGAGAAAAAAGAATTAAAGTAAAAAAGAAGTTTGTTTTAAAAAATTGTGAACTAAAAAGTAAAAAAATTAATGTAGCCTAAGTTACATGTGTCAAATATGTACTGGTATATAATAGCTAGCTATATTGTAGGTTCAGAACAACCACTCTCTTGGTAACTCAGTCATCTCAATCTTAATAGGCTATATGTGTACGTACATATATAAGGCTTGTGAGGTGCTATAGTTTTTGTGGCTTAGCTTGTAATAAAATGAAGAAATTAGTAATGTGTATAATGGATAGTGCCGCAATCTTAATCATTTATGTATGTATATGTGTGTATATATAATATCTTGAAAAGATATTTTATTTTACAGTTCTCTATCTATGTATGCCTATATTATGATGAATTACCAAGAGAGGGGTGATTCTGAACCTAGAATATACCTTTAACATATTTTTTAGTTTATAATTTTCAATTTTTTTTAAAAAACTCGATTTTAATTTTTTACTTATAATTTTGTGTGTGGTATTGCATGCCGTAGACCTTTACCATAGCAAAGTATTATTACGAACACACACATTGTACATATTTTTACAGTGCCCTTTGATGTAGAATTAAAAAAATATCTTGATGTGTGTCGAAGCAGATGCTGTAGGCGTAGTGATATTATCAGTTAGTCTGACTTATAAATATTCGACTATTATTCTGTAGTAGGACAAATATATTTTATTTTCAGGTTTGCCTAATTGTAACATGATTTCCGTCAATTTTGGTTGACTGAGTAGTTTTTTTCAAAACCTTGAGTATTTTTACGGACCGAAGTAAAACATAGCAGCTTATATAATAGTTTTTGCCTATCCTGAATGACATATACATATTCTCGAGCACAACTTCTGCAACTAACAAATATGTTACACTTATGTAGTGTATGATGGAACACGCCAAATGTTTTCCGCCCTGCTAGTATCAACCTGGCATGTGGCCCCGGGTAGTAGGATATCAGTTTCACTTCATACTCCCATCCTGATAACAGCACTAGGGAGCTCAGATGCCAACTTAACTGCCTACTATAGTAGTAAGTGCAAATACCTATCAATGCCCAATGAAGCATATTTTAGGGCTTTCTAAGTGCTCTTATGCGTAATAATGGAAGCACTGAAGTCTTGAGTACGTTTCAATCAAAAACAGAGCAATGGACATAATAGGACTAAATATTGGATAACTGTACTAGGACTTTAATGTCTAAGAGGGAAGTCACAAAGAAATAGTGAAATTGGCAAGATCACTCACTTCCTTTGTTATTGCCGAAGATATAATTGCAGATCTGTGGAAATTGTTGGTGCTGGAGGAAGATGAACCTGGTAGCCAGAAAAACCGCATAGCGGTGTACTGAAATCAGTTCTTTGAGGAAAAATAATTCTGAAGATGTGAAATTCCCTACTGTGACGAAAGTAGTAGAAGACGCTTTATCATTTTCACATGGAAGTGCAGTTGTTGAAAGAGGTTTTTCATGGCCTGGGCAAATTTTGAAGTGTGCTAAAGCTAATATGTCAGAAAGAGTTCTGGATGCTCATCTGCAGATTAAAGAGCACTCCGTCAATTAGGCCCATACGATGATGAGGCTCATATAGTAAACATAACTAAGGAACTCCTCTGAAGTTGACACGTACTGCACAACCAATACTGTAAAGATCAGCGGAAATTTATGAAACAGAAAGATAAATAGAAAAAGAACATCGAATAGCAGTCGAGAGAACTCGAGCAACAGTTGAAAACAGTAAAAGTAAGAGTATGCAAGAATATTATGATTATTGTGTATGGTTAGCGGTGTTTGTAACAAGTACAATTTAATTTAATATATTCAGTATGCTTTAATTTAATGAACATAGTTACATAATAAACTTAGCATTTAACAAGTTATTTTTTTATAATGTTGTAACATTGCGAAGTGATACGTTTAGAACAAATTTTGTTTGTAATAATCCAATTTGTGAACTTTGTGACTATGTAAACAGTAGTAAAAATGATATTTTTATGATTAAAATTTTTGAAGTGTTTAAAGGTGCAATTTGGCTAGCTATGGGAATGCTGGTGGTCAGAAATTTGTACATTTTTTCTGCATCTTTGGTGCATAGTAAAGTTTAAATAATTTTGTACTTGGTCTGTCCCCCCCCCCCCCCCTTGTAACAGTTAGTGAAGTCAGTTTTTCCTCGTTCCAATCGGTAATGTCAGTAATTTGAATTAGCCTGTTAGTTTCCAACCCTGAGTCAGTTATGATTAAATAATAAATGTTATAAAGTGATGGATAATGGTCAACTTTTCAAAAAGGCCTCTGAAGTTTATACTAGTGACAGTCTGTTAACAATTTTTGTTTTCTTGAAGAAGCAGTCAAGGAAAAATGGTACTGTTTAGAATGCTAGGCCCTGCCTGGCACCCCGTGAGTTAAAAACTCAGCGTAAGGAGAAAAATAGTATGTTCGGTCATTTATGCTGGATAGTACGAGAAAATACCAGTTGGTTATTGGGTTCTAAAAACTGAATGAGCTGTTTTGTTGGCCATGTCTACTGTTTTCTAACGATAACAGTGTGGGGTGTAAGAGTGGTTTTGCAAACTTAAATGTTAAATTGTGAATTTAAGAAAGGTGATTTATATATAATTTATATTGTACATAGTGAGTTGTATAATAATTATATTTAACTTTCTTTTTGATATTTCTGGTTTAGACATAATATTTCTTGACTGTAGTTGTTCTTCCGCCATGTTGTCAGGACTATATTTTCGTTTATATTCTTGCTCGCCTTTTGTACAGTATTTATACCAGTGACTTTTTCGTATGTGCGTTCAGTTGACTTCCAGCTTCATATAAGTGTTACTCTTGTGTCTTACATCATTGTAAATGTGGAATGGGTAGTTATGCTGCAGGACTTGCAATTGAATAATTTTGGGTGCCTTATTTAATTTATTGTTACGTTTTTTCTTTAGTTGAAGTCCTATGGCATGATGGCCCATGTCCTAGTGTCTCGTTAGTGTTTTTGCAGTTTATTTTTTCTCGTGATCAGTAATTTAAAATTAACTTTTGCGTTCAGTTTTTTTACAATTTCACCATTTGTTATTAAAGAGGGGCAGGCATTAATATTCTTTAATTTTTCTATATCTACTCTTGTTTAGGATTTTAAAAATTATCATGAAAGCGGTAGAAAGGATGGATCATGGTTTTAAGTTGTGTAGTTCTTGTATTAGTAAAATGTGTTAAGTTTAAGTAATACATTTTTAAGAGAGTATAGTAGTGGGTGACTTGTAAAATACAGCAAATCCACTAAAATGTTGTAAACCCACATGATTTTGGCCGTGCAAGGTGACTTTGACCCTCTCATTATATTAGTAGGGCTGTTGGGATAGTTTGGCAAAGAACTAGGTAACTCAAATTGAGTGTTTAAAAATATTACACTGATCAATACATTTAAAGTTTGAAATTTCCTTTACTAAACAACATAAAAATCAATGTCTTTAGTAATACAAAATCACCCCAGTTTGGTAATTTTTGTTTTTCCCTACCAGTTTAGTAAGTGCAGTGTATGTAAACTATGTGTGTTGTTGTATTATTGTAATGGTGATACTTTTTTTAAAAAATAGTTTCTTGTATTTAAAATATTTTAGAGTCTTGGTTAAATTCTAACATGCTATCAACATAAAATTCAGCTATACAATTTTTGCTGTCTTTTCAACATAATAAATTAACTATAAGAAGGCACATACAAAACGTCGGTCCCAAGTGACCTTTAAAATGCTTTTAGTGCAAAGTGTTTGCAACTGCCTCCACATAGTTCAAGCCTGTCCAGGCTGCAAAACTGCAGAGGTTATCATAAGTTTTAGGTTTGTGAATCACAACCTTGTCGTAATTATTCCACCAATGAATTGTAAATACAGAGGTGAAAGTCTGACATAGGCAAACTGAAAAAGAATACATAACATTTCAATGCCTCACATACAGGTATGTGTGTGAATCACCCTTTTTTTCTTTGTGTCTAGACACCAGGCTTAAAACAGTACCTCGAGCCAGATGGCACCCTGAATTACATTCATAATGTTTGCTTCACTACAAGAACAAAATGTGAATGTATGAAGTCTGTTTTACCTTGGCAAGCATTATTTCTAATTAATCCAGTGACTTTTTTTGTCTATAGGGAACATCAACACACATTTCCCGAGCCATTGATGCAACGTAGTGGGCAATATCAAGATATGACTAATCCATATGTAAGAGGTGCTGACTCTCATGAACCATTCTACTTAGATGTTGATTTTAATGATTCAAAAAAACCTCGTAATCCTAACTTTGGAGCTGGGCCTAGTAATCCAAACTTTGGTCCTATGGGCCCTTCTGATCCAAACTTTGGACCTGCAGGTCCTTGGAATCCAAACTTTGGACCTATGGGTCCTCGTCATCCTAACTTTGGATCTTTGGGTCCTCGTGATCCAAATTTTGGACGTATGGGTCCTCGAAATTCAAACTTTGGACCTATGGGTCATCGGGATTCAAACTTCGGACCTATTCATCGTCGTGGTCCATACTACAAACCCACGGATCCACGTGGCAGCATGGAAGAACATTGCAAGCCTGTATCAGCAGAGAAAATTATTGATGGTGAGTTGCATTATATTTCATGGACATGTCTATGACTGGCTTTAGCTTGTAGTCTGTGAATGCAATGTATCTGAATGTCCAATGAATTGTTTTGGTTTTGCTAATGTCTGGTCATCAAATTATAGTTTACTTCATATTAACTTAGTCACCGTTGTTGACTCTTTCTTTATACCGTATTTTGTCTCAATTATCTACTTAAGAGGGAACTTGAAATTCATGGAACATCATGTGACAGGGAAGTTTTACCTGAACAAGGGAAAATGTGAATAATTATTTGGCTGGAAAAAATCAATGGTTGTTTGCATGAATATAATGTTGTGTATTTATGAGTTCAAGGAACTGCAAATTATAATTTTAATAATAATATAATCAGGGTTCTCTACAACAGGGAAAACAGGGGAAATTCAGAGAAATTAAAATGGGTTTAACATACACAGTGAAAACTAAGGGAAATTACACATTATGTAGAAAGACAGTTTTAATAGCCAGCAAGGAATAAGCAATTTGTTTGCAAAAAGGTTTCCAGATAGTTCCATTGCACAAGAAAAGCAGCTTAGTAGTACAACCAAAACTGCATACTTGATTATTTATGGACTTGCACCATATTTTTTATTTTTTTTTTTCACAAACTTACCAAAGTCCAATCCGCAAAATACATTGTTGTGTGCTTTGATGAATCATTTAATAGGGTGTATCAAAGCTACAACAAATGGACACAGCTGTGCGTATATGGGACGTCAACAAGACTCAAGTAATGAACAGGTGTTGGAATCCTTCATTTTTAGGCCATTCTACAGCTGATAATCTCTTAGAAGGGTTTTAACAGGAACCAAAGTGTATGTTGAACTATCCAAAATATTGCAAGTGTCCATGGGTGGGCTGAGTGTTAATTGGTTGTTCATGATCCAGGTATATTAGAGCTAGAAAGACAGGGTGGGATGTGGTGTTCAATTTTTAAAGGCGATATATTCTGTGTTCTAAAACTCACCTGCTCAGCGATCATACTTTAGACAAGTTAACAAGTTGCTGTGTTATTCCGACCAAATTGTGTGATTGTTGGTGGTTGGAAAACGTGCCAGTTTGTCAGAGAGCAATACAAATTTTTCATCTCTGAAAATTTTTTATATAAAGACGAGTAAATTACCTGCTACATATTCAGTTGAGAAAGTGAAGGATTGTTTAAAGGATTCTTTGCTACTAGCTAAGCTGAATTTTTCCTGAGGATGGCTTCTTCACTTGAACCATTTTTAAGGGAAGTTCGAAACATCAAAACCAAGACAACTGCACATCAGCTTATTAGTATTAATTTGGATGACTTAAGTCAGGGACTTAAGGGTTCTTAATGGATGCAAAACATGTATGGTTTATACTGCCAAGAAACTTGTTGAACGTAGCCCAATAAAGTACAAACTGGTTAAAGCTGCTTCTTGTGTGGTACCTAGAAAATTGTTGAATAAACCATAAGAGTATAGGACAAGTATGGATACATGTTTGCAAGTTCTCGTGTCTGCCAAGCACCTAATTGCTTTTTAGTCTGATAGTGTCCAGTTTACCAAATTTGTTATAGAATAACAGAATGGACACTTTTTTTGCAGATATGTTGTGGGGAGAAGAAGAGTTAAAAAAATTAATGGCCTGCAGGGAAAATTGTATTAATTCTCCCACATGGTAATGCTTTTGTAGAATCTAGATTTTCCATCAATAAGGAGATGCTTGTTGAAAACCTTCATGAGGAATCTTTCATTGGCCTACGACGAGTTTGGGATGGAATTAGTAATATAGGTTGTGAAAATTGTATTCAAGTATATCAGGAAATGATAAACTATGCTAGAGGAGCTGCTTCTAGGTACAAAGGTGCCCTGGAGTAAAAACGTCAAAATGAGGACGAGAACAAGAAGTTGGACAGATATTGTAAGGAAGGAAAAAAAAGTCTGTAGAAATTCAAGAACTGCTAAATAAGAAACTGGAAATAGAGAAAGAAAAGGAGTTAGATATGAAAATTAAAAAAAAAAAAAAAATTAAGAAAAATGTGCGATGGGCTAAAGGATGACAAGTACATATTTTTATGCTTTTTGCTGTAAGGTAATTTTCTGTAAATTTTTTCTTATTTATCATAGCCATTCATATAATTAAATTATATCAGGTCTAAAGGTAACTTTGTGACCAGTGCAAGTGAATGTACAGTGAATATACAAGATATCAAAACATTTTTTTCCTATGCAGCAGAAGTGAGAGAACATTATTTAAGTGTTCACAACCACATTAAAGCAGGTAAATAAAATAATTTTACTTATAATATCTTTATGTTTGTAGTGTAGGTATGCGTGTACATTGTGTAAAATTGTTCTTTTTTAATTAATTTACTGCATAATTTTGGGTGTTTTTTTTTTTAATTTAGCACAGGGAAAATATATTATAGAACAGAGAAAACAGGGACATTTGCTGAAACAAGTTAGTGGGAACCCTGATAATAATAAGTTTATACTTGCAATAAGGCTGACGCCTTGAGGTAAGCAGACTCCTCTCCATCCCCACAGCACCAATCCTCCAGCCCCTCCTAAATTTTGCAACCTCCTCACAGTCACCATCTCTTCCCGCAATGCATTCCACTCCCTCACCGTCCTCACCAGGATTGTCTACTGTTGGTTCCGAACGTCTAGACGACTCGTGCGGGTGTGAGGTAAGCTGCTTGCAGGAGGGAAAGGGACGGTTGAGGAGAGGTAGTGGAGGCAGTCTGACTTTCTTGCTATGCTTCGTGCCATTCCAAATACATAGTTACTGTTTTTTCGCAGCAGGGTTGTTGACAATGGAGTGTGGCACGCAACCGAAAAGATTCAACAAAGTATTGCACAACAAGGAATGAGATAGTTAAAGGTGGCTCGGAATGAAGTGAACACTTTTGAAGTCCTAGTGACATTCTTCCTTTCTGAAAATTTCGGTTTTCCTTCCATTTTTTAATATAAGCAAAGCAACATAAGTAACAATTAGAGTTTGTAGATTATACCATATTTAAAAGCAAATGTCTGAGTTGACAATATAGACGCCTGTCCCCATCTCGGACCAGGTAGACGTGTTGTACTAGGCGTTTTCGCACGGTGTGGGGTTCTGTCCAGCGAGGTGCTAGTCCTGCACAGAAGTTTCGTGTGCCGCCCGACAATGGATGGTTCTGAGCATATACCAGTGTCCCTACCTCCAGGGGTGCAGGCGGGTTTTCCGACACTGGCAGAATTTTTCGCACATACGCCTCTTGGTGTTTGCGGGTAGTAGTGAGTTCGGCGTCTCGGCGCTCGCCCCAGTCCTCTGCATCCTGAGGGAGCTCTGACCTGGTTTCTCCTGAAAGCGGTAGGTTGCGCCCCTGCATGAGAGTTGCTGGTGCCTGCCCTGTGGCGGCGTTCGCCCGACGTCTGAGGCAAAACAGAGCCTCGCCCAGATGCTGGTCCCATCGTGAGTGATCTTCTCCAACACGCAAGCGGAGTTGGACCTTCAGCTCCTGGTTTCGACTCTCTGTTGAATTAGTATGAGGGTGGTATACCGGTGTCGTATGGTGCTCCAGTTGTTCGCGATACCACCTCCTCCACTGCTTACTGAGAAACTGTGAACCATTGTCCATTAGTAGTGTTTGGGGGTACCCCCATCGTGCAAAAAATTCCTTCTGGAGCACTTTTGTAATTGTCTGACTACGGGTGTTCGTTAGTGGATACGCCTCCACCCAGCGAGAGAACATGTCCGTTACCACTAATATGAAACAATATCCCTTGGTGATGCGCGGATACGGTCCCATCAAGTCCAATGCTACAGCTTCGAAGGGCGTAGTGGGAAGGTGGGGGGATTGTTGTTCAGTCCCATCTGCTCTCCGTGCCTTTTTCAGCTGGCAGTCCTGGCAGCCTCATACATAATCCCGCACATCCACTCTGAGTCCAAGCCAGTGGAAATGCTTGTCGCCTCTCAATGGGGTTGTATGTACAAGTACAAGCGTTCAGTCTTACCAAGTGTGGTTTAAAATTTGAGCATGAGACTTTGGGGAACACAAGGTAAGCTAGGATCCAGTGATCTGTCCCCTACACGACGAGTGACTGTCGATCTTGGCCAGGTGTGATCTCTGGAGTACTTTCTGAGGGACAGAGATTTTACAG